>OY730192.1:137052075-137134575 GCA_963422505.1 Pseudognaphalium luteoalbum
AGTATTTTACCAAATACTTAATTATCGTGTTATAAAATGTAACAAATTTTGTTTCGATTTGTTTGCGCGTTAAATGATTTAGTCGCGTAGACGTTTATCATACGATACGAAATGTAATTGGAATATTATCAACACAACATTTTGGGGCATAATATCGTTATTAAATAATGTTTTTCTTATTTAATAAAATTATTCACCAACATCCGTATTTTATTTGAATCGAAGTCCATTCGATTTAGAGATGTGTACGATTTAATTAAATCGCATATTCGTATATATTCAACAATATATATATTGATACATTAATTAGCCTAACACAGAACTAATTACATGTATTAACAATTGATTAAGCACTAATTACTAATTCTAATTTGACGGGTGTCACAAGATTAGACTTCATTTGTAAATTAGCTTTATTTCACTTTCTTTCGAGCTCAATAATAAGTAGATAACAGCTCAATAATAAGTAGAAGTTATCAAAGATAGAAATATATGTAGGGGAAATATAAAATTTTTTCATCATATTCCTTCTTTAAAAAAAACTATGTTCCAACCATCTACTCTAAAAACACAACTCTATTATATACCTTTTTATCCTACTTAATTCATCCCTTTATACAATATTTTAAGTGCACATTGCTTTGGTCAATACAATTCACCCACCCTATACATCCATAACTGGAGTATAATATATTTGAGAAAATATAATAAAATGTTTTTGGGTTTGACATATATGAAGCTTTGAACACTTCTATTTTCTACATGTATGTTTATATACATATTATTACATCATTTTCTTTGGTTAGGTTTAGAAGATTTCATAAATCCAACTCTTTGCCAGCAATAAGGACGCGTTTATATGGAAGCATTAGACTTTCAATTTGAAAAATTAAATAATAATAATAATAATAATAATAATAATAATAATAATAATCTCCTATCTCCTATTGAGTATATATACATTTTGCAAGGCAAAATGTACTATTCATTCAATAGTTGATGAATAGTACATTTTGCTATTTTTTTAATTTTTATTTTTTGCATTTGCTAATTTTATTTACTTTTTTCTACTATTCATATGTTTTCGATTACTAACATTTGTATAATTTTTTTCTTATAATTATATTATATTTTTCGAGCATAATTTTCAAGGTTTATAGTTTGAGAGTATACGCAAATTTATAGATTTTGCTTTGGTATGTTTTTTAGTTTTTAAAACATCTTTTGCAAAAATTAAATATTTTATGGGGAACTACATGTAGTTACATCAATGAAATTATGCACTAAATAAAGTTCTAAATAACGCACTTGTGGATATACGTAAGTATCAATAAATAAGAGTAAACTGCTAGATCATAGTTTGAGAGGAGCTCATCATTTAATTTGGAGACTTGGTGTTGAGAAATTGAATTTTTCAGTTTTTTTTAACTAAGGTTAATTAGTTGGTCTAATTTATCTTTAACATCTTTGAAATTTGCGTAGTTTATACGTTTTAATTTTTAATTGTTGTTTTATTTTAAGGTGATATCGATTTTCTATATCAAATACTCGTAGTCAACATTCAAAAAATGAATTCTAGATGAGTTCATGGGGTGTTTCAATAATTTTAAATTTACATGGTATGATCAGTTTAATAAATAAATATTTGTCTTATTGGTTAATGATATTCTTATATCATTAAGTTAACGAGATTAGCTAGAATAACAAAATGGACACAAAATTCTTAATACAATTAATATTGGAGTTTATGATCATGAAATTGTAAACACAATGACACTATAAAACTTTAATGGTCTTCCAATCAAGGTTAAAAATATTCAAAGCAATTTATTTAATTTGTACAATTGAGTAAGATGAAAATCTTAATAGTTATAGTAGAAGAGCAATAAATAACTTAAGTGCATGTAACTGATTGCATTATCAATTAGTAAAATCAGTGCATATACACTATACACTTAGATGCAAAATCAATTTTGTAATAATTTAAGTTTTTTTCAATTATAGACATACATGTTGGTATAATCAAAAGAATAAACCATAAAGAGATCATATGTTATTCAAGTGAAAATTTTATATTTCATATCGGAGTTTAAAAATGTACTTTTTAGCCCCCCGCCGCAACGCACGGGCTAAAAAAACTTGTTATTGTTATAACAAAACATTAATTATGTAGACAAACTAATATTAACCCATCCTAAAATTAATCCCTTGAATGCACTAATCTATCTAATTAATCACCATTGATTTTAAATTCCTAATTTGTCCATGCAATAAGTTTTACTAATATTGATTAAGTTACCTAATTACCCTTTATTATCCCTAATTCAAACCACCTAATTTCCATTTAATTCTCAATTACCTAATTTCCATTTAATTCTCAAGTCAAACACTTGACTAATTCAAAAAAATAAAAAATAGATGATTAAAGTACATGAATCCATTTCTAATTAAAAATCTCTTAAAAAGCTTGTCATAAAAATTCATTTCCTAAAAGTATTTATATATTACGTGGAATTTAATAAAACTTTTTTTCATACTTTGAAATACCAAACTTTAATAATATGTAAAACCGAAATATGTTAAGCCAGAGTACTAAGTGTTAATATTTGTTTTATACATTTTATATATTTAAAAAGGTTAAAATAAAATTAAAAAACGTATTATCTTAGTAAATCATTTGTTCATCTTTTGTATTTCAATGGAGCTTTATAACCAGTTGATTCTATTGAACCACAAATATTACATGATCACACGTTCATTACATCCCAAACATCACACGATCACACATACATATTAATACCCATATGATTTTATAACCAAAACGCAATTAAAATAACATATTTTTTAAAAAAAAATAGAGTCTATAAAAAAATACATTAATGATTGCAGCATCAATTTTTCGTATATAACATACATATCATTCCGCGAGTCCGCTGGTTATAATCCAGTAATAATAATTTTGTTAACTAAAATATATGTATGCTCCTTTTCAGGTATATATTTGGACAACAAATCTTATGGTTATTGGTATCATGAATATATATATATATATATATATATATATATATATATATATATATATATATATATATATATATATATATATATTCTTCACATTAGTTGCTACTTAATCATTCCCATTTGTGGTGGCGTTAAAAGGCATAGTTGCCAACTCGCAACTTAAAATCATAAATTTCAACTCATACATCGTCTCGTGACTTGAAACATATGAGTCATTACACGCACGCACATACACGTATGTACTAAAATAGGAACTACTATATAACAACGTATCTTATAGATCACAGTAAATATATTTTAGTCATTATGTATACATATTATTTTTGTTCAAAAGAAAAGTAAAATATGACGAGGGTCGATAGTAAGGTTGTTGCCCGCTAATCAACCCAAAAGGCTTATTTTCAAGATTATCATAATTAAAATTTTATGTTATGTCCTTTTATTTTTCATATTATGTTATACTAAAATTTGTCCGTATTGTCAATCATAAGAGTTGCACAAGATTGGAAGAGTCGATAAATGACTCGTAAAGTGTGATAGTTACTAATACTCGGGGTTTGGGTCTCCTCGTTTTTTAATTTTTGAATGGACTGGAGTTGATATATATTATTAATTTGTTGCTATTTCATGTAATTATATGTATGATTGCATATGTTGTTTTGAAATTGGGAACAACTTTGTATTATTGTTTTCATGTACCTGATGTCTTTTTATTTAATAATTCAAATTCGCAGGAACCTTTGAACATATATGCTTTTATTAATAATTCAATAGGGCCTGCAGTTAGTATTCTTTTTTGATTTCTTTCATGTATTTTATTTAATTCTTTAGGTATTCTTTTATTTATATATGATATGATATATGATATGAAGAAATAAAGATACAATGGTGGAACCTACAAAATAAAGAAAGTGACAGAGAAGGATCACCAGTATCAAAATAAAGAGTTTACGGGTGTTTTTTTTTGGTTACTAGTCAAACTTTATTCGGATTTATATAACCGATATTCAATTATCACCTAATTGGCAAGTTGAATGTCCCAAAGGATTTTTGTCTTTTAACTTTTGCAGAGGTGGTAGGGGCACTCGATCTCGAATGTTGATTTATGTGATCAAAAGTTTATATATGATGTATTTTAATAATATTGCATTTTACATAAAATATAATTTGCATCTAAAATGCAGTGTTTGAATTTGAGTTGTTGATGCAGTGTTTGAATTTGAGTTATTGATCTACAAAATCAACGATTGGGATTGTGTCTCCCTCATTCCTTGCACAATATAGCCGTTAAAATGTGGTTTTATAGAAGTTATATTTGCTGTTGTAATCTCACTTAGTTTCATAAATGATCAAAGAACTTTATTTAAGATGTATATAGGTAAACAAATTCATTAACCAGCAAAACAAAAAGAAAATGACTTCAGATTAATTTCACGAGTATGTGAGTTTGAGTCTCCGGAAAGACAAATTGTGGATTAAAGATGTATGTGAGATTAATTAATTGTAAGATTAAACCGTATCTACTTTTTAATTTTGATATCCATATATTATTTTTTAAGTTTTTAGCTGCAAATAGCTTCATCTACAAAACGTGACCACAATAAGTGGTGGTAGTAAATATCTACCCTCAAAGAGTATGGTTTTTTAGCAGGACTAGATTTAATGTGATGTGGGAAATTAACCATTCTTGAAATGTATATATATGTACAAATTTCAAATTCATATTCATAAATATGTAAGAATATTATTCTTGAAATGTATATATATGTACAAACTTCAAATTCAAATTCATAAATATGTAAGAATATTGTTTACGCATCAGGTTTAATATTAAAATCTAAATTATTCATTAAAACGGAATGTTTAGAATGATAAATGAGCTAGGTTATATAGCTTTGTTCGTAAAATCATATATGGCTTTTAGCATGTAATCTTAATTATTACAATTATCACCGTTCGTGATTTTATGTTAATGATCATCATTAATCCGCTAAAATATAGCTTTGTTCCAAGAAAAAACATATATGGCTTTTAGCATGTAATCTTAATTATTACACCACATATATATGTTGCGCATATAGGATAATTAAAACGTTACTTAAATTACTCTGTTTTTTTAAGAAATATAAGGTGGTAAAAACGACATATAAAACATACTCTCACATATTATTTACATTTTTATAAGAATTGAAACTCAAACATTCAATCGTTACATTCCTACACAAATTATATATCATAAATTTTATTTGCAACCAATACTCTTATATCTTATTACCCTTTTTGTTAATTAAAATATATCAACCCCGTCGAATATAAATAACCACGTATCATTGTTGAGGGGCATATTCGTAAAACAAGTACTTAATATGAAAACGAGTAAAAGAACTTAAACAGAATGCTTCCGTCCTAAAATTACTGTTCTTTTGACTTTGAAGTCTTTCTTTTTCAACTTCGATTTTAAATATTTTTATTTGTGGTATATAATAGTTAATAAAAATTATACCAATGAAAATACATTTAAAACACAATTCATCTATATATTTTGCATAAGTATTGGTTGAAAAGAAAAGAATTTCAAAAAGTTAAAATTGAACAATAATTTTAGGACGGATGCTGTATAATAAAATGAGCCAACTATTTAAATACGGCCTGCAAACTCATTCACCTTCAAATTCACCATTTTATTCATTATTTCCTCACACACACAAACACAAAACAATACATTCATCCAAATGGCAATTTCCACCAATCTTTTACTTCTTCTTCACCTGGTGGTGATCTCCGCTCTCATCTTCTTCGTCTCGCCGGCAACCGCCGTAAGCGGCGGTGATGAGTTGATCTGGATGTCAAACACAGGAGGAGGATGCAAGGGTTCGATTGGTGAGTGTATGGGCGCAGGATTAGAGATGGAGATGGAATCGGAGAGCACACGGCGTATTTTAGCAACAACCAATTATATAAGCTATGGTGCGCTTCAAGGGAACAGCATACCGTGTTCGCAGAGAGGTGCATCGTATTATAATTGTCAGTCTGGTGCTCAAGCTAATCCTTACCAGCGTGGTTGCAGTACCATTACTCGTTGTCAACGTTGATTTTTTTTTTTTCTTGAAGTATAATTTGATGACTACATGATTGATTACGTTCATCAGCTAATCAGGAAATATCAAATGTTTGCTAAATGTATAATGTTAGATGACTCCGTGATATATTAATTTTGATCATAATAAAGGATATTTATGCGTAAAAAGCTTGCATATAATTTACTGAACGGTTCATATGCCGCTAGATCAACTTAATTATTAGCTACTGTAACTTTTTAGTTCTAGATATCATTTCTTAGGTTTCGTTATTGTTTGTAACTCTTTTCATACGACGAATAATTTGCTTACGTAGTCTGCGGTTGAGAATTATTTTGTTTATTTGTGTTTGTGCAAATTATTTCATTTTATTGTTCTTGAAAGAGTGAAATGCATGGTGAATGATGAGTTTTGAGTACATTGGTTTGGAATTGTGGTAACATTTTTGTTTTTGAGATTAGTGTGACTAATGTTTGTTTATATTATTTTTGAAATTTGAATGTGTATTTTTAATCGTATTCACAAAATCAAGAATAGGTATCGAGATTCGAGAGCAATTTATATGCTAAAATAATCTATATTGAATTGCGTGAATTATAGTTTGTGATCTAAACACAAATTTTGAAAAACAAGCAATGATCATATAAAAGTTTGTTATCAAACGTAAAAACAAATTATATATCTTAAAATTATGACTAATTGGGACTTATTTGCCGACCTTTTTGTTTTTACTTTACAAGAGTCACTTAATTTAAGTTTAAAGGCAAAAAGCGTACACACATTTGAATAAACCAATTTTTTTTTATTGAAAAAGAGAGAACATAAACTAGCAAGATGTTATAAATTACAATCAAAACGAAAATACAATAAACTACGATCTACGATGTTCCTTACGTTTTTAACTAGAACAACCATACACTTTGATTCCATCTCAACGACCTTACACCTTGATTTTAACTAAAACAATCCTTAACTTTGATTCCAACCCCAAAGAGAACACCTTGATATACATCTTGATTCCAACCGCAACGATCCTACATCATAGTTTTAACCAAAACTACATTACACTTCAATTGGTTCATCTTAGTTTTAACCAAAACTACATTACACTTCAATTGGTTCCAGGCAAAACGACTCTAAAATACGACAACAGCTCAAGAATCCGACGTCTTGAACTCGTAATTCTTTAGTTGTTTATTTGATTAATAGGAATATGTTAGGTTATGAGCCCTCTAATTTATACACTAAATATATGTATGACCTTTACACTACAGAAGCAAATAAAAGATTGAGTATAAATGGTAGGAAAGTACGTGATTATGACAACATTTAGGCTAAATAAAATTTAATATTTTGTGAAAAAAATTTCATAGAAAAATGTTAATGACATCATCAAACTTGTTAACAAAGGCTTTCAGATATGCATATATAATTGGATATGTTGGTGATACATTAAAATAAACTTTGTATATCCTAAATATTGATTAAATTACAATGATTCATGAACATTTAAAATTATAATTAATTAACGAATATCATTAGTGCTGCTGATTACAAGACCCCAAACTTATAGAGATGTTAAAATTTATAAAAAAAAATTATGTGAAATAAAAATGTCTTGAAAGACGCATTTTGATCTTGGTATTATTTTAGATTTGCAATCCCCATTACCATTACCAAAGAAGGTAATTGAAAATTTATGTTACATCGACGCTTTTCAAATTGGCATTTTAATCGTGTTAGTTTCTACATTGAAAGTTCTTTATCAACACTAAGGTTGCATCTGGTTATCGTAATAAGGAATGTGAATTCTCTGAGAGAATAAATTTGATGACTTATTAATCAATTCTTTTGTGAACCAAACACCATTATATAATAGAATTGAAATTCCAATTTCTTTAAATTCTATTAAATTCCACGAATAGAAAGCAACCTAGTAATCTTTGTTTTTAATTAACAATGTGGTAAAGTAAAGAGTGTTGTGATTTATTTTTGACAAGTAAATCAAACATATTAGCATGAAGAAAAAATTATAATAACAGAAATTAGAAATAATGAAACTAAAAATCTAGTCATCAAGAAACGCAAGTTGAGTTTCATTCCTACAATCTTTTGATTCTTTTGTACAAACATTCCCACACCGTTTCATAATAAAAAGATATAATTAACAATAAAATATCACTTACAATAATATAACTTCAACAAATCATGAAGTCAATATACAAAAATAATATAATTACCTTCTGTTTTCCCCCTACATTTATCGTATGAATTATGATTGCTTTGGTGGGTGCCATGAATATATTCTTTTCTTAAATCAATTATATAAAAGCAGATTCTCCAACTCAAAATATATTACTTTCATCTGATCATCTGATTACAAGTGTTTATATTACTATTTTGTGTTATTCCAAATAAGTATTCATTTCAGTGAAAAATTTTCTAAAACCATGTGCATAGTTGAAGTGGACTCCGAGGGTGTTTGGGGGGGAATAATTTGCATTGCTTATTCGCTTGATAAGCAATAAGCTCCCTCACTTGTGTTTGGATAAGCCCAGTTTATGTGGCTTATTTGCTTATTTGTGAGAGGCTTCAAAATAAGCTTAGAAATTTTAGCTTATTTGCTTATAAGCCATAAGCTCAACAAATAAGTTCCCCCGAACATCACCTTAACGTACTACTATTTATTTTTCTTAAAATTCGAATTTGAAAATAGGAAGTATATATATCCCCAAAAAGAAATAGAGAATTAGAAAATACGACAAAAAGGGAAAGGTATCGACAGTGTCTTGATGGACCGGTTCTTTACCAAAACCAAAAGAAATGTCAAAGGACGATACTTGCTGACTTTTAAAAAGTCTTGTGACCTTTCTTTTAATATGAAATTGCCCCTTGATTTCAAAATCCACAACCAACCAATTATAGTTTAATTATCATTATCATAGTAATAGTAATAATAATTAAAATACGGTCGGCTGTATAAGACATCCAATGAATAGAACTTCTAGAACCTATGTAGGCACTAGGCAGTAGGTTTATATTGTTATGTTAATGTTAACATAATATTTAAAATGATATTTAATCGATACGTTTTTAAAGTGAACTCTTAACTTGAATGAAAATTTTCAACGTTTGAGACATCATGCACTCAAACGATCAAATTGGTTTCTTTCAGCAATACATCTTCGTAAGGGGTAAAAATTTGTGAAACATTGTTGTTATTGTACTAGTAATTTATAATCCAACTATAATTTTTTCATTGACTATCAACCAAATATATAATGGAATGGTAGTAGTCAATTGTCCTTATCCCACTTTGTTTTATATCCCATTTAGTTTTACTTTAGGTTGAAATTTTCAAATTGTTATACATTCCGATATTTTTAAATAACACACTTGATGCGAAATAAATATAAAATCTACCACAAGGTTTTGAGTTAATCCATGTAGATATATACAGACAGTAGCTGAAAAGAAATTAAAAGAGGATGGCGTTTACACCTAACAAAACAACCATTATCAAGCAGCCTCATTAATTAATCTTATTCATCTCAACTGTTCATCACATAATTTTCTTTTGGGTGATGATTTGTTTAGCAAAAGGTTTAAAACAGCAGGAAACCCTAGCCCCGTGTACCATTTGGGTACCAACTGGCATCGCACCTTTACCAGCACCATGCAATGAATCCGAAGACCCCCTGTCACCGTGCTTGGAACAGTGGGTGGGAACGGGTTCGAACCCGTGACCATTTTCTAGCAAAGTCCCCATTGACCAAGTCAACGGTGCTTACTCGGGATGCGCACCGGTACCAATTGAGCTAGGCTCACTTGAATTTGGTGATCATTTGTACATCATCAAAAATTAGTCATATACCACTAAATCTACTTTACAATGTTATAAAGGTACAATACGATAATACATAAAAATAATGTATATCTCATTTTTGATAGTGTACAAATTACCATTTTCTTTTGTAGAAAACGGCAAATTTTATTGTCATCAATAATAATACGACAATTGTTGATGCACGAATCCACACAAATCATTCCTATTTACAATACCCTGCACATAATCACATTCATACATACCTAAGATTTCTCAAAATGCTGTCTTATCATGCAACCCTAACTCATGATTCTTTGAATCCAATGCAACCCTTCCTCAAGGACCACACCCCAAATATTGTTAAACATAATTGTACTTGAAACATAACTTTAAATACTTGTCACAAAAATGCATTCTAAAATTCAAAATGTTTTGCTCGTTAAAGATAGGTGTACAAAATGAACACTCGAAAAAGTTATGCCATTATGGCAATGTAAGTAAATGCATAAATCAAGGATAGACAGAGAGAAAGCAAAAGCATGAACAAGCTGTTTATCAGCAAGTAATCCATCACATTTTCTTTATCCAAAAGCATGGGCAGTAGAGCATGATACGATAGTATTTTAAGGGAATGGAGTAAAAAAATTGAACAATTTGTTATATATAAAAATAAAAAATAAAAAAAGTTGAGGCATGGGAAGCTAGAAATAAAAAGTTTGTCTTGTATTCAATCTAGCAAGCAATGAGAGGTGCATTGTGTTGACCAGAAAAGATTAAATTTCTGAAAATCAGACATCGGATAATATACGTGCATAAACTTAAATCAGCAACTCATATCATGATGTTAATCAGGTGCAGATAGAATAGATGTTAGAGACCAGCAGCATAAGGATATGCAAAATAAAATAAAGTAGACCAGGGGAATTCAGACACAACCATACAAATAAATATCACTTCATCGATAGGATGGCACTTGAATATATAAAGTGCTAAGCAGAACCTTCTTCTGTCTTCGGATCAACAGGTTTCTTCGATGTGGACAAAGGAGATGGAGAGCCTTCCGCACCCATCTCTGTTCTAAGGTCATTGATGCTCTGCTCCAGCTCATTTATGCGTTCTCCCATCTCATCAAGTATATTCAAGTTAAAGAAAAAATCAAGAGAAATTATGTCTCAGTATTAGAGGTGTCAAATGTCAATTTTGCAAGTGGGTCAATTCGGGTTGCCTTTTTTAATAATGGGTCAAATAAGTCCAAAATAAAAGGTTATATAGACAAAAAAGAACAGATAATTTCATGCAAGGAGTATTAGATGATTAGTACTTATGATCAGTTACTTTGAGCAGGTCTTTTATGAACAACATATGAACAAAGAAATGGTAAGAGAAGGATATTCTTTGAAACGATGGAGTCAGACATAGTCTGAAATCTGGTTTGCTGCAATAGAATTATTTGTCAGAATGTAATACGAAACAACTTTCAATAATAAATTAACACAGTAACATTTAGATCTTACCATCTGCTGAAGAAGGTTTTGAACCTGCAAAAGAGAGAAGTGATTTAGTAATATTTAGCCAGATAACTACAAATTGCCAATTAGGTGTATTAATAGGTTAGATTTAATACAGATCATCTGCTGGCCTAATAAGGCCGATGCTCCAACTAGATTGCCCGTAACCCACCCCATGTCCGATCACTCTCAATAGACCACACCCTAAATCGTTCCATTTAGTTATGTTTTTTCAAATAGTTTATGTAAAAATTCTAATTTTATTCATGCACGCCTAACCTTCTTCTGTATGTTCTCTTAGAATCTCTCTTCTATATGTCAAAACTTTAACAACAAAACATTATCAACATGCTAGTCCTGTATAGCAGTGACGTCAGGTTCAAGTACTTAACAATCTTTATGTACATTTAAGAAGACGTTAAGTCAATCTATAAATAGTGGTTTAACGATGTCAACATTTATAAGAATTGACCATTTTGGTATAATGAAACTTAATAATGACAGACTCGTACTGTGACTTGTTTCATACTTTAAGGCATTTTAGGTGACAATGGTGATGACAACGTTAAATATTTAAATATATAGGTGCATGGGTGGTTTCATAACAGTTACTATAAAGTTAATCGTATTAAAGGTGTGTCCATCACCACTAATATAAACACAATACCAGAAAAATATTATGCACATTGTAAGAAGTACTGTCACTAGTCAAATTTTAAGTGAACAGTTACTAGAAAATAAAGAAAACATCAAATAATATCATACTAGGAAAGATGGAATCTTGTAGAAGTAAAATACATGGAAGGGGTAAATAAAATGGCCAGAGAGCCGCTTAAAAGCTAGAATATACAAAAAAAGGGGTGGTTGAGATAAGACATTTACACATAAAAGGATAAGCAAAAGCATTTAAAATCGAACATTTAGATAGACCCAACCCAAACAGAGTTTCATAAATCAACCTAATTACTAGTAACGCTAAAGGGATTGACTCGTTGTATCATTCAAGCACTTGATAGACTTCTTGATTCATACAAGTGACATCGAATCTAGATGAAGAACACGGCCATTGACAAGCCAAGTCACAAGTCAAATGCAGAACTCAACATTCAAATAGTATGATTTGTTGAAGCAAAATCAAGTGTATATACATAAAAATCAGTATTGGTTTATCAACAAGCTTATACAAACATCCAACAACATTCATACCCCGTAACAAAGACTGGACCCAAAGTATAAAGAATATAAACAAGCCTCAGTTTCAGCACTGTCAACTTATACACAATTGCATACAAGTATGACACACAAAACAGCCTATAGTAATAGAAGCAAACGTTCAGAAACTTACAAATTGTGTCATGTCAGCAGTGCTTTGCTTGTTATCTCCCGCGTCATGTCCGTCCTGCAAACAAAACAAATCCAATAAGCTCGTAAAGAACCACAATAAGCTCAAACCAAGAAATGTGATCTCTTATTAAGATAAACCATATACAAACAATTTACAATCATCACAACTCTCAACCTTACAAAATGTGCTCTCTTCATCAATTATCAGTTAAATATAAAAAATAAAAACTACATTCCTCTCCATACTGACAATACGGCTAGAGGTAAAACAGTTGAAAATGCAGATAATAAAATAATGTGTTTCTAAATAACTGAAATGAGTACCAACACTTCACAAACCCCTAAAAAAACCCTAGCATTACAAAATGACAACAGAAACACATTTTAAAACCAAATCGAAAGTTACATCAGTTGTAAATCTATTCTTAAGGATCTCTAGATCCATAAACGAGATCCAAAATTTCAAACTCCTATCTCAAAATTTACGAGAGACGCAACATTTGCTATCTACACTCTATGAATCTGATTCATAATACATACATACACATACAGCAGCAACAAGTGAACATAATGATAAATTTGGGCGACATTCATACGAACGTAACTCAAAACCTACCGATTTCATGAAACCCTAGCTCAGTGAATACAATACTTCTACTGATAATTGAGTAAAACATCATGATGCGAAATTAAATCTAGAAATAGCAGAATAATAAAATGGAGAATCGATTGCGAGAAAAGTGTAAAGATCTGTTTACCATATTGTTATCGATTGATTGATTGATTGAATGTGAATCGGTCAGATGTAATCTCCGTTAGTTTCTCGTTCGTCAGATTGTGAACGGTCTTTGATACTGCGTTCCTGCTTTATCTATCGAAGAATTCGGGTCCCTATAAGTTTTTATGAAATTACTATTTTGCCCTGCACATTTCAAATTTTGAAATTGCATTTTGCTATGTGTAAATTACAGTTCTGGTCCATAAGATTCTTTTTTTTTCATCTTTCATCCTTACCAAAACTCCACTACCTTTTTAACAAATCAAATCTTAAATATTTGAAATTTCATTTTGCTATGTGCAATTCACCTTTCTTTCAATTTGACACTCACGTGATTTTCCATTAAAAGCCTACTAGTTACGTTAAATACCCAAACGCAAATATTCCATCCATAACTCAAAAGTTAAAAGGATACCTACTCAAATTGTTAGTTTACCTTAAATCTTCAAACGGGAATTATCTCTATGCAAGGTATTGATAATTTTATTGTGAACTATGATAAATTTTAGGGGTTTTAATTTTTGTATCTTTTGTTAGTATGTGTAATGGAATTGTAACTATTATTTGAATTTATATGTTTTATTTATGATATGGCGAGTTTCTAAATGTCAATAGAAGTGGCTAATGCCTTATGCCTAGATGATGGTTCAAGTACGCAGTCTCATTCTGGTATGCAGGATACACAACCACTCACCAACAGCTACGTATACCTTCTTCTCCGTTCCTTTCTCGTTCCCCTTCTACTTCCGCACGGTGCTTTCCAGGGCAATTTTGTAATTTTTCTCCTCCTCCCTGCTGACCTTTAACTTTCTTAATTTTTCTCCTTCTCCACTTCGTAACTTCCGTTAATTTCTCAATTGTTCAACGAGATGTCTACTGATTTTACTTTAGTTCCTGAATAAATTATTACAAATGTTGCTAATTATATTATTATATTAAAGTCAAAAGTATGAATCTTTTATACTCTGTTTTTTCAATTAGGTTAAAATTTTCCAAGTTTTTGCTTATTTATGTATAACTGAATGTTCATTGATTAATTCGAGATACATTTTCACTAAATTTTCATTATGTATTCCTTAATTACATTTATATTTGCTTAATTAGGTTAAATAGTCATGTTACTCTATTAATTAGTTTAAGATTGCATTTTTATGATTATTTATGTGATACATGTCGAATTACTGTATTTTAATCAAATGTATCGTATGTGTACTGCCTAGTGATAATGTTTGATCTTATCTTCATAATGGTCTAATTAAAGTTTATGTTGTGTATTGTGTATCAAGTTTAAAAGATCTTGTTGGAACTGTACATAAATAGTTATGTTACTCTAACTTGGTGAAGATTTTATCATTTTTATTATTTATGTGATACATGTTGAATAATAGTTATTTCAGTGAGACTTTTGTTTATTAGAAGTTCTGACTAGGGTTCATAGATTAGGGTATAGAAATAAGTATAATCTAAATATTGTTCATTGTGTATCATATATAATTAAGATTTTTTCCATGTGTATGAGGTTGATTAATTAAGAGTTTTGAAATAACTATTATTTGAGTCTTGTTCATTGTGTATCATATTAAATTTTTAATTTGCTCTACGTGTCTAGGGTTAATTGATTAGGGGTTCTTAAATAACTATTATTTAAGTATTGTTCACATTGAATTAACAATTTGCTCATTGGGTAGCGGTTTTGAAATAACTATTATTCAAGTCTTGTTCATTGTGTATCATATTGAATTAACAATTTGCTCAATGTGTCTATGGTTGATTGATTAGGATTTTAGAAATAACTATTATTCAAGTATTGTTCATTGTGTATCATATTGATATAATTTATTTGCTTTGTGTGTCTATGGTTAATAGATTAGGGGTTTTGAAATAATTAATTTTCAAGTACAGTTCATTGTGTATCATATTGAATTAATAATTTGATTCATGTGTCTGGGATTGATTGATAACTATTATTCTTGTTCATTGTGTATCATATTGAATTAATAATTTGCTCCATGTGTCTAGAGTTGATTGACTAGGGGTTTAGAAATAACTAATGTTCAAATATTATTCATTGTGTATCATATTGAATTAACAATTTGTTAAATGTGTCTGGGGTTGATTGAATAGGGGTTTAGAAATAACTAATATATACAAGTATTGTTCATTGCGTATTATCTTGAATTAACAATTTACTCCATATTTCTGTGGTTGATTGATTAAGGGTTTAGAAATAACTATTATTCAAGTGCTGTTTATTGTGTATCATATAATTAACAATTTGCTCCTTGTGTTTGTGGTTGATTGATTAGGGGTTCAAAAATAACTATTATTCAAGTCTTGTTCATTGAGTATCATATTGAATTAACATTTATATTCAAAAGATACAATTCATAAACATTACATATCATTAATCGCTGATACACAATGCACATTTATGTGTTTTATAATAAATGTACTTAAAAATACGATCTTTTACTCTGAAAGCATGTGTCTTGGTTTTCTAAATTAGTGTTTATAAATAGAGCAAATATATTCGAAAACTATAAAAGTATGGTATTTAACAAAAGTACTTCATTTTGTAAATATGAATGATTATATTAAATAGGTGCTACACAATGCACAATCCACAACAACAATTGTAGCCTACGCTCTCTCCAATGCAATCTGCAGCAACATTTGCACACATAAAAGTTGTAAACTACACCAGGAAAGAAAATACATCAAATTAAACTAAAGACCTATCTTTTGAAAAACATATAATAAATAACAAAGATAATACAAATTTCATATCACGAAGTTTTACTAATACAAAATGAAAATCGCACACTTATAATCAATAATATTTCTTTGTATACTTCAAACATGATCCACTATAGTCAACACAATGTATTTAAACTATTTAAGAGAGAAAATAATTTTCTAAGGGAGTTAAAATACTATTAATACATGACTTTCTCATAATTTTCTTGATGAAATTGGATTTTCGTTCATAGTCTACAATTTTAGCAGAGAGAACGTGTATTTAATATAACACATGGATATACAGAAGTCAAACTACCAACTTTGATCCAACAAAGTCATTCTACCATGTTCAACATATTCAAAAATACCATTTCTAGACTAGTAAGTCAATGGCAACATTCAAATTTGATGAGAAAGCTAAGTAACGATACTGCCATTACTATGATCCAGAAATCTCAACCAACTTCATCATGCATCCTACATAATATAAAATCCATTCGTTAGTAATGTTCAAAGGAATGTGATCAAAGTTTAATACACAAATAAACCATAAAACTAGTTGGAACAAGTTGAAAGTGATCACAATAGTTAAGTTTCTTTGAGCTAGAACGTTTAAATATGAAAGTAGCAAAGTGAAAATAGCTAAAGCTCCTTTTCATAAACTTCCCACTCAACTTCGATATGTGAAAAATTTTAAACCCGCAATTAACAACCATATACGATGTCATACGTATCAAGAAATGCAACATATAATAACAATAACCTATTTGTCATTCTAAAAAGATCTACATGTGGCTGGAGAAATTAAACTTTTACTAATGCCTTCTAGCAAGATCCTTTGTCTTTCTTCGCTATGTTATAAAAAATTTAGAATATAAACAATAATAATGTAAGGAGGTAGACGTATAAAACTTACAAAGGTATATGTATCTACGTATAAGCTCTACAAATTCCCAAATTCAGTGTATACTAGTTATACTATGATACCCTCAAAAATATAAATAGCACCAATTACTAATAATCTATATGCTAATGGTTCAATCTTTGTATTCAACGCAAACTTCTAACTAGAAGCATAAACTTCAAACTAGAAATGCAAACGTGATGAAGAAAGATAGAATTAATAAACTAACTCTCAATTATAAAAACTTTCATTGTAGAAAAACATAATAGAGATGCCAAATAACAAAAAGGATGAATCATGAACATGATATTGAAAACGGTTGATGTAGCTCTCTGTGACATTTCATCGAATAGGTAGCGTGTAGCTATCAACTTCTCCAATCACACCCATAATTACTAACTTTGCTTCATACTATCAAATGAATATTATATTATAAAACAATAAAAAAATTGATACACAATACACCTATTATAGGTACACTATTCTACATACACTAAATCAGCATATTATATAACATGTTGATTGATACACAATACACCTATTCAAGATACACAATGAACATAGAAATTTGTGTTTTAAACTAAATCATTATATTATAACACATGTTCATTGATACAAAATACACCTATGCTAGATACACAATGAACATATATTACCCACTAAAGTTGAAAGTCCATTATTAGTTGCGATTTTTTTTGATACACAATAAACATGTGTTATAAGATGCAGAAATTATGTACGTATTTTACTAGCTAAATCATTATAAACAAAGTTCATTGATACGCAATATACTTACTCTATATACACAATGAACATAGACATTATACTAAATCAGTATATTATAGCACATTTTCATTGATACACAACATACCTATTCAAGATACACAATGAACATAGAAATTTATGTTTTAAAACTAGTACATGTTGATTGATACACAATACACCTATTCAAGATACACATTGAACATAGGAATTTGTGTTTTAAACTAATGTTGTTTGATACACAATACGCCTATGCAAGATACACAATGAACATAGACATTATGTATTAAACTAAATCAGTATATTATAGCACATTTTCATTGATACACAATACACCTATTCTACATACACTATATCAGTATATTATATAACATGTTGATTGATACACTATACACCTATGCAAGATACACAACGAACATAGGAATTTATGTTATAAACTAAATCAGTATATTATAACACAAATACAACTATGCTAGATATACAATGAACATATATTACAAAATACATCTATTGTTTTTTGATACACAAAGCCACTGTATCAAATACACAATCATGTATTAAACAAACATCACATGAGAATAAAATGCATGTATAGATCAAAAACTAATAAACATTTATGTACCTCTAGAAGATTTGATCGCTAAATCAAAATATGAAGAATTTTCTTCAATGTGGTTTGTTAATGGAGAAATTAGTGTTGTTATCTTGAAACAAATACTAATTCTCGAGTTTTTATTACTTCCTGTAATAAAAAATATGTCGATCATTATTATTAAATTCATCAACAAAATTTTTTTAAGGGAATTAAATGAGTGTTCATGAAATAACTTACTTTTTGAAGGTAAATCACCATCATCTTTGATGTTTTTATTGATTTTATCCTTCATATTGAACAATTTAAAACTGAACGTCAATGGTATTAATTAGGAACTATGGTTCTTGAGAGGTTTTTTATGGAGAGGTTTTTTAGAAAAGGAAAAGGTTTAAAATGATTTTAATGGAAATGTTTTAACGATGGTTAAATAATATGTTATGTGAAGTTGTGATATTACCTTTTTGCCCTTTTATTATGTTGGTAATGAAAATTGAGCGGACGTACAAGATTGGTGCGTATGATGTGTACGTTAAGAAGTGCGAGCCCAATAACCGCACTCCTTATACCTAATATATATAAAATAGTATTATACCCGCACAATGCAGTATTGAAAGTGATGACGGTGGGAGAAAATGCGAATGAATTTTTCAAAATAAAAACATATTATACTTTGTCCGTTCCATTTAAAATGTCTACATTACTATTTTGTGATTTCCATTATAAGTGTCCACTTTGATATTTAACCAATTAAAAATACTTTAATTGGTAGATTTAATATTTGATTGATGAAAAATGTACTTAGTGGAGAATAAGTAGTAAGTGGGACTCATTTTATTTAGTATTGAATTTTTTTTTTTAGAAGAGAGAATGTTAAATGTATTATATAGTAGTATATATTACTATAGTCTAATGTATTGACATGGGATTTGTAATTTGTAAATAGTTGCTATTAGAACATAGTGTAGGTCAAATTATTAGTATGATGGTATGACCCGGCCCAATTGTATAGACGGGCTTGGGTCTATTAGGTTTTAGGATTTCATATAATCGTTATAAATAGTGAATCAATGAATGTAATACCTCACGAGAGTTTTATTGTTTAACATGGTATTAGAGAAGCGGGTTCTCTACCCTCTAAATATATGATCGTCGATATTTAAGTTTGATTTTTTTAAAAAAAAACCTTCTATCTTTTCTCGTTATTCTAATTTATCCATTCCCAAATCTCTTCTTTTCTTCTAGCAATATCGTCCCCTTTTCTTTCATTAGATATATCTATTTATTAAATCTCTTCCGTATCTCAATGTTTCTCTTTCTAGGAAATTCTTTTTTGCTTGCTATCAAATGCCATCATTGCCAATTGCTGCTGCAGTCACTGTGCCACCACATTCAAAGCTTATGTCGCCTAAAGTTCGTTGGTCGACATACTTGTTGCCATCTTGATATTAAAGCTCCAATCACTGCACCGCTGCTGTCCAACCGTGTTCATGATTTTTTAATTTCCTTTATGTATTTACATTCCAGTTTGAGCGTCCATTTTCCTACTACTCAAATTGCGGGGGAATCTTACTTATCTAATAAAAGGGAGTTATCGCTTATATCATCAAGTTGACTTGGCACCTTCTAAAACAACCATCTTTCTTACTTGTTAGCTTAATACGAAATCTTTTTGTATTCTTTTTTCTTCTTCTTTTGAATTATTTTTAAATACCTAAAAAGGTGATTTGAGAATCTTTTTCTTAGAATTCATTAAGTTCTTTTGGTTTTGAGGGAATTTTCCCACTTTTTAATATACATGCTTGCAGTAAATGACCCATCTGCAGGCTTTTTTTTCCTGTTGATTTAATTTCTCAACAATCAAGAATTCAAATTTACCAATGCAATCATAAATCTTTCTAAGCACGCCTATTTTCTTCAAATTCAAAATTGAGAGGCCGAGTTCATATATCAAAGCATTTAATTTCTCCTTTCATCTAATCATTCATTATCCTCTCATCTTCTCCATCATCATCATCTATTCTGTGAGCTTTATCACTTCATGAGTATAGGTAAATCAATTCCTTCAATTTTCATCTCACTCATTCTAAAAAACCAACAATGAATCCTCAGTAAAATAGTATACTATGATTCCTTTAAAGACCACCGCCAGCGCCGGAAAATGGATAAACATGTTGCCGGAGTACCTCCAAAACGCCACGCTTGGGCGGTTTCCAACTATAACCTAAAACATAAAAGTCCAGCAGCGGAAATGTCCGAAGAAACTAGAGGAACGAAAACGCCGTCAGAGATAGAGTAACGAATTTTTTCCGGTGAAGTCAGTTGGTGACGGCGGCGGTGGCGGTTAGAATGACGTCGTTAACAGCCTTATGATAGGTATATATATTGTATATATATTTGTGATTGATTTAATATATTATCTGTTTTATTGAATTGCTCTAATAAGTACTATCAGGTGCAATGTGATATTTAGCTGAATTTATAAGCATTTGTGTATACTGTAATGCTTATATCTATATTTCATTTCATTTATTTTTAGACTTGATGTAGGTAAATCAGTTCATCTTTTTTTAGACTTCATGAGTATAGGTAAATTAATTCATCTTTATTTTGATTTTCGTAATCAAATTTCTATACTTTGAATAACATATGTTTTCCTTTATATATGATTATGGGTTCTAAATTTGTGTTCAATCAGTTCAATCCAATTAGTGTAGGGGCTGCACTATTACTTTAGGATAGTGATGGATATGGTGTATGTTTGAATGCAAAACATGATATTAGGTTATTATTTTCTATTTACTGCTAAATGTTATTGGTTGTATGTGTTGTTTCTAAATAATGAGAGCTTTAGAAGGTGGAAGGAACTTGGAGGTGTTGATGTTAATGAGGTTTCAGGTATTTCTTTAAAAATACATTTTTAGATGATCAAGGAAGGCATACTTTTAGCATATACATAAACAGTAATTAGGTCTTGGTCATTGCATTTTTTATGAAGTGTCAGTTTTTGATAATTCAGGTATGTCATAAAGCTTTTTATAATCCAGTTCTTTTTCAGAGTTTTTTTTTTATGATGAATGGAATTGTATAGGACCGGTCGTAAAATTGAGATGGGTGTTAAAAGATTTGCAGTAGAAAGGATCAGAGCTCAAAAGAGAGGTGGCATGGTGATGCGTGTGAAAGCGTCTAGTTTTATTATTTATAAATTACAGGATATACCAATCACTACTATCACACAACCAGGAAAGAATACCCGATCGGAATAGTATAGCTATGGTAAGTCCAGGTCGAACACAGAAACACATGAACGATGTTATTCAATTAAGTTGGAATTATTAATAAAGCTGTAAAATAAGGGTTACGTTTTAGTTCCGTACGAATGTTCAAGATGAACTAATTAACTAAATCAAACAACATAAAGCAAGATAAAGAGGAAAAGATAAACAATCAGAGATAGACATGTAATTACTTAGAGTCTTCCACCAGATTCATATTATCCGGTTCATGTGTTTTAATTGTCTGATTATGATTTCTTTTATATCAACTTAGATACTAATCAAAGAGTCCAAGTTAAATATCAATTAGTCTTCGGTTATGGTTAACTAATATCTACAACCTAGGGTCTCACATTAAACATCGATCCAACGTCGCAAGAATGTTGCTATATTGCGTGCTTTTCCCTAGATTGTGCCTTAAGTGTTCATGACTTGTTACGACTAATCCTAGCGGTATGTGATAAGCATCAAATGGATACTATATTTTATATTACTTATCCCTATATTTGTATACATTTTATGCATTTATATGATTTTAGATACTTATTTTGTTAATATTTGCAGAAATGTATTTTAATTGAAGATTGGAGAAAAAGAACGAAAATAAGACCGGAACTGAAGAAATTAAAGCAATTGAAGAAAAAAAGATCTAAACCTTAAAGAAATGAAGACTTAAATGATAATATTGAAGATTTGGGCCAAGGAAATAAGTTGAATCCATTAAAGAAGAAAGAAAAGCCCACATTAAAGCCTAAACCGATTTTGGAGTATTCTGGAATTTAAGTCCAACCGGCGGTTGGAGGTCCCAACCGGCGGTTGGGGCTAAGGGTTCAAGGCGGTGGAGAAATGCGCAGAGTTGGAGTAGGATTCATAACTCCAACCGGCGGTTGGAGGGTCGGCCAGAAACACTATAAATAGAGGCTTAGTTTTGATTAAACGATATACGATTCTTAGAATACAAAGTCGAATATTAAGGTTTAAGGTCGACTTTAGGTGCGAATTTGGAGGCTAAGGAGCTAGGGTTTGAAGGTTTTCAACCTTAGGAAAAGCTAGTTCGTCAATTGGTTCGGTTTCTTTATCCTTGTAGCTTCACTAACCTTTTGGGTTACTATGGATATTGTTTATTTGAATTAATTGCTTGTTAGATTTTCATTATGAATGTTTAAATGTATGTTTATTAGGTTTATTATATGAATTATATGTTTATGTTGGAACTATATTATTGAATATTATTATGCAAGAATTAGGTGTTATATTATGTTAATGCTCATAATTAACTGATTTATAGATAAACTCACTAACCTTTTGGGTTTTTAAATTAAGTGATTGACGCGCCACCAACGGTCGATCAGGTTTTCACCATGTCGTCGGACCGTCCGTCAGCGGCGGCGTCAGTGGAGTTTTAAAATTTATATGTGCGGGGCCTAAGTATACCTAGTTACTATTTAGTGTATAGCAATAAGGATGACCTAGGGTCGTTCTTTGAGTCAGTGTATTGTGGATCATGGACGAAACAGGCGTACTTATCAATCTAGTGGGTTTTAAAAGATTTGATTGGGGGTTTTGTTTTATACTTAGGCAGCAAATTTAAACTAAAGCGGAATAAAATAAATGTAAATAGCAGATAATCAAGAGAGGGGTGTTTGCTATGATTTCGGTAGCCTTATTGGTTGGAATGAGAACGTGTTCTAAAGGTTTGTATTTTATTTATTTCAGGTATTTGTGGAGTGAGCACTAGCCCCCTACTGATAGAGTTCTCGATCAGTATGTCACTGGGCAACTAGGCTATGCTGATTCTGATCGGAGTAGTTTATCCAGCCCACAACACTAACCGGTGAAGGTATAGCGACCCTTATCTGGGATGAAACCCTGGGTGCATGAATAAGGCGACAAACCAACTCGATGTCCGACCTTTCTTAACCCCACAATAATATCTAATCTAAATAAAACATTTAAGACCAAGTTTATAGAGTGTGCTTGATTACTTTCTATCGATGGTTTTGTGATTCTGGGTGTTGAGTCATGACTCGTGATTCACATAGACCGATAACAACGACTCTTTCCGTGACTCCCACACTGTACTCCACCGGAGGTGTTTCCATTGCTGAACCAAGGACCTAGTCGGTACCAGCTCTGCTGATCACAGAGTTGCCGTTATTCCACAAGGCTTAGTAACTGCGGCTTTTCCTCGGCTTCCACGTGTTAACTACACCGGAGGTGTTATCGACGCTATACCGAGTAATCAGCCGACTTACGGTACCTTACATTGCTTCACAAAGGCTAACCCAGACTACTTAACTAAGTTTGTATTTAAGCATAATATTATCCATCTATGATATAAACCAGCCCTTACTTTTAAGTCCCAATAAATCCCTAATTTGTCAACAGTGTAATATTCACGTTCAGTTAGAAAACCATATTTCCACAGGCACAGTGTACTTTGCGTTCAAAGTAGAAAGCATTATTTCCACGGCTCCAGTGTACTTAGTGTTCAGTTTGAAAACCATATTTCCATAGCCACAGAGTACTTTGCGTTCAAATTAGAAAACAGTATTTCCTCGATGACGATGTACTTAGCGTTCATTTAGAAAGCGATGTGTACACGGTTTAACAAATCAGACCATGTTCATGTTTGACACAGATAACTAAGAACCTTTGATGGGGTTCGCGACGTCCCATCATTAAGGCCATAACCATGTTTACTAGTTGAAAGGCGATTAGTTTAATAGGTTTAAAATCATAGATAGGTTTAAATTAGGTTTAAATCAAAGCACTATAATATCATTCCAACCAATTTACGACTAACTACATCATAGCAACACACGCAATATCACTACTCGCTAATCATGACAATCAATCCTAAATCTAGCATGACAATAGTAATAACAATCATCATAATGAAATAGATAAAGGATAGATATAACCGTAATAAGAGCGTAGCTGAATACAACTTGAACGTTACACGAGCAGAACTCCTAGTATGCGCCAAGCGATATTACAAGATTGCCCCTCTACTAACTAACTACTAATCTACTACTAATTATAACATAAACCTAGAGAGAGAGTAGTGAGAGAAAGTGTTGAAGTATTTCTTGGTGATGTTGTGTTGAAGTGTGAAGTTGTTTGAAATGATGAAATGAGGCTTGTATTTATAGAGATCGCACAACCGTATCCGTAGACCGTATCCAAACCTTCAAACGCACAATCATATCGTAAAGGCGAATAAAAATCAGATTTTTATCACCCAAACGCACAATACGGCTGAGCTGGACCGTATACGGCTGAAATGGACCGTATACGGGTGAGCATAGGGTGAATACGGCTGAACTGTACCGTATACGGCTGAGCACAGGCCGTATACGGCCTACACAGACCGTATACGGTCTAGGTCCAGCCGTATACGGCCTGGACCAGCCGTATACGGCCTGGTTCAGCCTTATGCTGGTTCCTTGGTTCTTTGTTTCTTCGTTCGGGCGTATCTTCTTCGTCGTTTATCCGTTTTGAGCGTTCTTTATATCCACGCGTTCGTATTTTCCTAAAATGACATAAGTTAGAGGTCATAATTCTTTGTGTAGCTCAAAAAGTGCCAAAATACGTGAACAGAAGATTCAATGATCGTTTGTGCTCTGTTTTACTCATTTTTAGGTTGTTTTTGTCGATTCTTGAAACATCGTCTATATTTTAGCCCTTATGATGAAATGTGATGTTTAAGTTCATATTCAAGCGTTTTCATTAATAATTGGGCCAAAATGGTGAGATAATGGCATACAAAAACATAACTTTTTGCGTGTCATCAAATATCCCACACTTAGACTTTGCTTGTCCTCAAGCAAAACTCAAAATTCTCACTTGCTTTTAGGAATAACATTTTGAAAACAAGAGTTTATTTTTGGGGCGAATCAAAATATCTTAAAGATAACCATCCTCAAGCAACATATCCTGGAAATAAGCGAAAGTAAGGTATTCCTTTCAGAGGCCTGAAATGATTTTCTTAGGCATGCTTTCAATTCTCGCGATCTTGGAATATACATGACTAGGCGATCTCACCAGGTGGTCACTCAATTCACTTAAAAGTGTTTTGGGTTACCTATCAATCTAATCAAACGAAATCGCTCATAAGCCAGTCATGCAACATCCATCGTCATAGGCTTGCTCGAGAATCATATCTCCACCACTTAGGTGAGGACGGTGCTAGCTATCCCAGGACATTCAGAGTGGGTTGTAATGGCAGGTGAGGGTTACGGGGTATGGATAAGTGGGAAAATTGTTGTAAAGGGGTTTTGCTTATCTTAGGACTTCTAAACTTTTTGAAAAACATTATTTAAACAACCTTTTTAATGAAAACGAAAACGGATAACAGTATGGGAAGAAGATAGCTATTTTGACTTCTATCTTTTGAAAATACACGAGGGAATTTATGTCTTTTATAAGAGCGGGAATTTTTTCGAGAGATTCGAAGCACTTAGCTTTATTCTATTTTCTTTTCTTTTTTTCTTTTGATTCTATTTTTGGACTTTTCTAGGGATTTTTGTTTCTTTCTTTTGCCCTTTTTTGAAATCCTTTTCTTTCTTTCATCTTTTTCATCCTTCTGATGACTTTGCATTTACTTAGTGTCAATTTTTCACACCGTAAACTCTCAACTTTTGATTTTTATCAAGGGAACGCATGCGAGAGATTTTGAGTAAACACCAGTATTTGTGATTTGGAGTGATAGCAAAAAGGACATTTAAATGACATTTCCCACAAGTTTAAAATTTCTAAGATAAGTTTTGGTGGGTGTGGAGTAAATGGTTTAAGATTTAAAGGGTTTTGAAAGAAATGAACAGGCTAAGGCTCAACAGGGTTATCTAAGCGGATCATCAACACTAAAGATGAGTGTTGGAAGGGTTTTGGGCTTGAAGAGATATGATGAAAAGGGGGGTTAAATCCTAAGGAATGTCAAGGTCATTTAACTGCACCTATACCGCGTACGGTACTCTACCAATGTGGTCTTGAAGTGCATACCAGGAGCAAGTTCTAATTCCAGATGCATGCATCGGCACACTCAAACAAATGAATAGTGAATCATTAAAGATGAATGCTTATATTGGCTCAAGATACCTCACTGCAAATTTTTGGGTTTGTTTGTGCCTAGCCATGCGATGCCCCTCTTAGATTATCATTTTAGACCTAAGAAATTCCTATCTTATTTACTCTTAATTTCCAAAATACCTTACTCATATATGAAAATGTTCCTTCTTAAAATATTTTAACTCAAAAATTTTGAATTTTTTTTAGCAAAAGTGAGTTTTTATGAAAATTAAGTCAACTGAATGAGTGGCATCTCCACTGTCGAAGTTAAGCTTATGATTTTGAGCAAAAGTGAGTTTTTATGAAAATTAAGCCAACTGAATGAGTGGCATTTCCACTGTCGAAGTTAAGCTTATGATTTTGAGAAACATTTTCTGAGTTTGCTTTTGGAAATAAGAATCTAACAAGCAAACTTAAGGTATTCTATACCGCTATCCCACACTTAGAGGAACATTATCCCTAATGTTCTCTTGAGTTGGGTTTGAGAAAAATCCCACACTTAGAGTTTGAACAAATCGGAAAATGTTACTCATGTGTATCTTTTGGGCTGGAATCCCACACTTAGTGATAAGTTTGGGATATGGCATAGACTACTTTAATGAGAAATTAAAGCTAACAATCATATCAAAAACAAGAGTGAGAACGAGAGAACTCCCCTATCGATGCGAAGGTGGAAGGATGGAATTTTGGAAGATGCGCAGAAGAGGAGATCTTTGACAGGAATTCTTCTTTAGCGGTGGCTTCATAAAGATCTTTCGGCATTAGCGTGCACAGCTTACAAATAACAGCTTTGTCTTTCATCTTTACACTTCTTTCACTCTCTTGTGAAGATATCTCGTAAGTGTGAACACGTTGGGTATATTTTTAACGACTTCTTATTATAGCTTTTTACCGAAAGTGCCTAAATCCAGAATGCGAAAAGATGTTTTAATTCAAAAAGAGTTTTAAGTCATGTGTTTTTAAACGAGTTCGAGCATAATGCGTGAAAGTAGCACACAAGTACCTCAAATGCTCGAAACACATGTCTTGTTAAAATTTAATTTATATTTTCCTGGATTAGGTGGTAAAAGCTGAAGTGGTGTTTTGAAGGCATTTTGATACCCAAGTGTGAAAGATAGTCAGAGATATATCACTTCTTGGAATTTAAAAACTAATACTAATACTAAGGATACTTATTGCACGGGTTGCCTCCCGAGAAGCGCTTCTATTTAGAATCGAGGGCTCGACTTTTCCTCTTGGATCAGCCAGAAGAGGAATTCGCAGGACTTGGGATGTGGAATGGAAGTGTCCTGGGGTTTGGTGGGTAGAATCTCATAAAATGTCGTGCGATGACTTCTGTGATGTTTGGGATTCTCGCCACATGAAGAGGATAGGTATGGAAATGCTCCTCAGCAGTCCTTTGCAAGTATAAAAGATCCATTATAGCATCTTGGACTGCCTTGGAGATTGGTCCATTAGTGTCCACAAGGGTGGCTCCATCGTGCTCAAGCGTCTCACGCACCGGTCGATCTGTCCGCAGGGTGTCCATAAATCTAAAGAAGCGTAGGTGGATTTCCTCATGAGTGGCATTGCTGATGTCCCTCCCTAGTTCTTCAATGGATCCGAGTATGCCTTGGATCAGCTGTTTCTGATGGTCGGTATACGTGAGCTCTAGTTTCAGGAAGATGTTAATCATCCTGTTGTAAACCTCACGTAACCCACTGTGGAATAGCTGTCTGGGCTGCTCCCATAGGATAGAACCGAAAATGTCCTTAAGTCGTTCAGAGACGAAATATGCAACGTTAACCGTCAAACCTTCTGGAACAGAAGAAGGGATGGTACGTGCTCTCTCATCTGAACTGACGTGTTCTAACTTTTCGACGATTATCTGGGCGTGATGCTCGATAGTGCAGCTGATGAAAAACCTGTGTGGTGAGGACTCGTCAATGTGATCATTATCGGCCAAAGAGTCTAGAAGTCCCTTGAGATCCGCCATTAGCTGAACATCTACTTCGTTTTCAGAGTTCCCAGTAGCATAATCCATGTTGTGTCTGAAATTTTGGAGAAACTCCATCTGTTGGCGCGAATATGGAAATGCGGACCTGATAAATGCTTGATACACCCGGCCATACGTGGTCTTCTGTGTTTCATAGAATTCCTCTTCATCGGGGAAAGGCTCATCATTGTCTGATGATTCTCCTGCGAGGTCGTTGGCGAAGGCGTTGATGCGACTAACTAGATGTTGCAGACTCAGGTAGGAGTTGGCTTGATAGATCTCATATTCAGTCTCAATGTCCTCAATAATATCCCTTAGACGTTGCGTGTATTCAATAGTAGAATTTCGTATAATCGCAATCAGAGTTCGGAAATCCTCCCCGTGTTCTTCAATAGCACTAAGCATTTCTTCTGGTTCAGACACGATCGGGATTTTCGGTATTTCCTATAGTAGGAGGAGGGATAATGACTGGAGGGGGAATGATTGGAGTGAGGTGAAGGCGAAAGGAGCGGGTATCGATCGGAACATCAATGAAAACGATATCGTCCTCGTCACTCCCAATTTCTGAAGTGTCTGGAAACTCAACAGCGTTGGTGAGTGGTTGAGACTCGTCGGTGATCTGTGATACTGGCTGGGAAGAGTCCATCTCGATATCCCTCTCGTCCTGAGAATCATCGCTTGATCCAGATGTACCTCCAAGCTCAAAATGTGATCGAGGCTCGGATGAGTCAAGGGGTGGAGTCCCTCGAGGAGGTATATGTGGCTTAAGTAGAGATTCATCATCCAGGGAGTGGTCAATCGAAGGTTCCTCTGAGTAGCTCTCCGGTAAAGGGACGAAGTTCAAAGCATAGTCTATTTGCATGATCTTTGCGGTCGGAGGGTGTGTCTCAGGAATGTGTGGCGGTGTAGCTTCCACTGGCTCTTCCTCTTCTTCTTCCTTAGTTTCCTCTTCTATCTCTTCTTCCTCAGTGTCGGAAGAAATCGTGATGGGCTCATCAGACATAGGGGTGTCTGGTTCAGTGTCATCATTCGTGGTAACTCTTCCTGTCGATATCGCACATATCTCCTCATGCTCTGTGACAGACTGATCAGCTTGATCAATCTTGAAGGTGATAGTCTCTCCATGAGATCTAAGACTGATAGTCTGAGAGTAAACATCTATGATAGTGTGTGCGGTGTTCAAGAATGGTCTACCTAAGATGATAGGGATATGGACATCTTCCTGAATGTCCATCACTACAAAGTCTGTAGGGAATAGGAAGTTATCAACTTGAACCATGATGTTCTCAGCTATTCCCTTAGGGTATCTAATGGATTGGTCAGCTAGCTGGACACTCATTTTGGTCGGTTTAAGGGGTCCTAATTCCAATCTAGTGTAAAGCGAATAGGGCATCAGGTTGATACTGGCTCCTAGGTCGGCTAGAGAGTGTATCATGCCCGAGTGATAGATCGAACAGGGAAGGGTAAAGCGTCCAGTATCTCCTAATTTCTCAGGGATAGAGTTCTTTATAAGAGCTGAACATTCCGCGTTCAGTGGGATATTGGGTACTTCGGGTACCTTATCCTTGGTCGACAAGAGTTTTAGGATGTATTTTGAACTGGAAGGGGTTCGGGACACGTTGTCCACGAACTTTCCATCGAGACGGAAGTCGTTAACCTTATAGGCTTCCTTAAGACGGCCAGGAAATGGGATGCGTACTTCCCTTTGTGGTGTAGGGACAGATGGGGACTCAACTGTCGGCGGGACAGGAGTATCTCTCTTCACCGGAGAAGGAGTGGGAGGTTGGCTCGGTGCCACCTTCTTGTCTGTAGTACTCATCTGTTTGGCCTCTTCTACGTGTGGGTTCTGTACCGTGTTACTAGGGAGATTACCCTGGGGCCAAGAGTCAAGACGTTGGGCTAGCTGTCCTATCTGGGTCTCAAGATTTTTGAGAATGGCCAGTTGGTTCCTAATGAATAGGTCGGCTTGGTCCTGCCTAGCGCTAGTCTTTTGGTTAATTTGGTGCTGGCCTTGGATGAACTTAGTGAGGGTATCATCCGTACTAGTAATGGGCACTGGGTATAGGTCGACCAGTAGTTTATGTGGAGGACAGTATGTCACTAGGATAGCTAGATATTATGTCACTAGGATAGCTAGATATTATGGTCGACCAGTAGTTCTTCAATCGCTTTAATTTCTTCAGTTTCGGTCTTATTTTCGTTTCTTTTCTTCAATCTTCAATTAAAATACATTTCTGCAAATATTAACAAAATAAGTATCTAAAATCATATAAATGCATAAAATGTATACAAATATAGGGATAAATTACTATAAAATATACTATCTATTTGATGCTTATCAGAGATACTCCGTATAAAGCTCGTAAGCTTGCTACTCTACTCCTACTAGCTAACTAACTACTAATATTATTCTAGAGAGAGAAATAAATGAGAATGGAATGAGGATTGTGTGTGAAGTTGAGGATGGATTGATGGATGATTGCTTGTTGAAATGAGGAGGTGAGAGCCTCTATTTATAGGCTTACAAGTTACAATTTTACACTCAACACCCTCGCTCCCAATTTAATATTGAAATATACCTCCGAGCTATGAAATTCGACACCAAAGAGGGCGTATCGACACTAAATAGGGCGTATTCGGTAGAAAAAAGGGTGTATTCGGTAGCAAACGGTAAGGTGCTTCTCGAAAGAAATAGGTTTTTAACATGCTTCGCGCTAACCTGTTTCTTCGCTTTTGTGTACTATCAATGGAGCTACCGAGATCTTTTGATTAGCAATGTATAAGAGACTAGTATAATTATTCAATATGTATAATAAATCACTTTAGGTAGAATAGGATTAGATAAGTAATCTAAACTATGTGCTATTTTATGTGCACAGAGAAATTTAACTGTTATTAAGAAATGGAGTCGATGCAAATGGACTTTGGAAGTGATAATGAGAATTTTAAAGATATAGAGATAGACGACCATTCTTTTAAACCAAACAAGAAAATCAGGCTAACAACTGAAGACGAGTGTTTTGAACATCCTCCTGTGATTTCAACCAAGGAAGACATGTTTGACTACTTAGATGACCATGAGGATGAGATTAGATTCGTTATGGAACTCGTACGTATGTCTACTTTAGAATATACTGATTATCAAAAAGAGTTGATTAAGAAGATGGAAGAACAATTCACTGCTTGGGTTATATCTAATGAAACCAGAGATACAGATGATTTTATCAATTATGTGAATGAGTTGAAATATGATATTGTGAGTGAAGATGTAGATCCAACTTTTTGTGAAGAACAACTGCTGATATACACTTATGTGTATAAGACATTTGAGAAATCTTTGTTTCCTTATTTTGAGAAGCAAAGAGAAATGTTAAGAGCGCTGAAGGAAATAATAGAGTATGCCACTGGAAACTTGAGCAATATGGCTGACATCTGCTTGCTAAGGAACTTTCAAGACTTCTTCAATTCGATAAAGGCTAGAGAACACATTGATTCTGGAAGATTCTTCATCGATTGTACGGTTGAGTTCTACATTCAAGACATTATTGATGAATTTTACTATGGAGAATGTGATGAAGTTACACGTACAATTCCTGAGTATTTTTCTGATGAACCAATGGCAAACTTGATCACTTATGCTAAGAAGGAGTTGCAACTAGCATACCCTGGAGTTCACTATAATCAAAGAAATAATCTTTTTCATCTAGGTCTATCAGAGGTTTATTATCATTTAGTAGATACTTTTAGGTATTCTGGGTTAACAACAGATCATCAAAAAGGATACTATAATAGGATCTTAAAGGATATAGGAACAGCAGTGAGAACCCACATCACATATGATTATCATGATATACATTTAGGTTTCTATGGGTTATTAGATTCGTTAAGGCACAATCATGTAGAACGCGAAATGAAAATTGAAGACAACTACTTGTGCACAGACGAAGATGGTAGAATAGCTAAAAAGGTAAAATGAATAGCTGCCATGCTCATAGAAACAGAGAATGCTAAGAGAATTCATCATGAGAGTTTCTCTGAATTTGCTTCACCAATACCCGAGTTAGCTAATAAAATCTATGTGCATTTTCGAAGGATTTATCCTGAGAATTTTGGAAAACCTATCTATGGGAATTAGGACTGAAGACCAACAAAATCACTTCTGAAGATCATTTGCAACTTTTTCATTTTTAATAGCTAGTTATATTTTTCTGTTTTCTATTTTTAGGATTTGAATTTTATTTGAATAATTGGAATTTATTGTTAATTTCGTGCTTTATTAATATAAAGTTTATTGCTTTCAGATTTATATGATTATCTCTTCTTTATTTGTATTAGCTACACAAATATTAGAAATCTAAGTATTTAGAATTGATTTTTACACGAGTTGCAATAGTGATAAGAGTTTGATTCAAAATACTTAAAGAGAATTAATACTATAAATTTCGAATGTATGCTTAACATTGATTACAAAGTTGCAGGTATATTAAATTTGATATTTTGGTGACAAATAGATTGAAATAATTTTTGAAATTCGATAAAGTCGACAATTGAATTTTCAGACAGTGAATGAGTCGACACAATCACTGATTATAAATCTATGTATACCAAAGTAGGTTTATATATATCTATTGCTCGTAACAACTAACAGCAATGCAGATATTTATATTAATTGGAGGAACGAAACGGTAAGTATCTTTTTCAATACATTCACTTTCTTTAAAAAAGATACAAATAGTATATAGTTAATATGTAATAATATTGTATATTTCATTTATAATAATATTGCATTTAAAATATGTTAAAAATACGATAAATAAAGTATTAATAGTACATGGGCTAAAAAGAATTAATAAAAATGATAAGCCCAAATTAAAATTTCGGGCCGAATGGCCTAAGCCCAATTTTTGAACCAACCGGCGGTTGGGGAAAAATCCAACTGGCGGTTGGACTCTTTTCCGCCAAAACCAGAAACTCCTCAGTTTCTGGTCATTTACACACAACCCACACACACATTTCACACACACATACGAAAATCACATTATCATCATCATCTTATACTGTTTTTACGTTTTTCGTATCAAAGGTATGATTTCTAACTCGTATTTATTATTTCTCGCATTTTAAATCCGTATTATATAGCATTATTATGTTATTTACGAATTGTGGATTGATTACATATAGTTTGATAGTTTAAATGATTAGTAATACTTAGAAATTAGTTAGGTTAGTTAAGTTGTGATTTTTACGGTTTGATTGAGGATTGTTGCGGATTGATTAGGATTAGGGCTCGATTTTAGATAAGTTATTTGAATAAATGATCTTTATTAAAAACTACATTTTTGATTAAATAATATTTAAAAATAAAATTCGACTATATAATAAATTTTTGTATATGACTCGATATATTCAAAACAACAATATTACAAATTTCTTATAATTGAAATTATAAAAATTTCTTAAACACGATATTATTAAAATAACAAACAATTATAAAATTTAAAATTCTACGTTAGAAAAACAACTATTTCAAAAATTTTGACAAAATAAATTATAAAACAAATTTAATATATAGTTATAAAATTTTTTAGATAAAATATACATTTTATTAAAAAAATACATCTTTAGACCTTACAAATGTTTAATAACAATATTAATATTTATTTGATTCGATATTATATGACGAAATAAAAATATATTATGCTTAGTTTATTAGATATAATAAACAGGTGGCTATCAAATATTAAGCAGAAATGATGCCCAAATTTCTAATTTTTAATATATTTTTAAGTTATAAAATTTATTTTTACAGATATGGCTACGAGACGACAGAGAGGACTTTCACTGTTAGCCAGAGATGACTTCCAGTTACATATATTTCTGAGTTCGAGCATGAGTCTGTCACTCAGGAGCGCAGGACAAAGTACGCTGACAGATTACTGGAGCTGGTGGCACAGCCTGTTGAGGTTCCAGAGGTGTTAGATTGGTCTCTCATGGAGAGAGTTATTGACCCTCGCCAGGACGGGGAGACTGGAGATGTTACTTTGAGGAGGCTGATGACTCAGAGTTATATTTTACCATCAGGTGATGTTGGTTTTGTATCTCAGGCTTGGTTTCGCTCATATCAGATTCAGGAGGTTATCTATAGAGAGCTTGTTATTGAGTTTTATACCACCCTTAGGTTTGATTCCACATCTAGGCAGTTTGACCAGCCCTCGATTTCTTTTTACTTAGGAGGTCAGCCTAGGACGATGAGTTTGATAGAGTTTAGTATTGCTGTGGGGCTCTATACATTAGATGAGCTCCACAACCCATTTTTTGTGGATCATTTGACTACGGGTATGGTTGGCCAGTATTCATCTGTTGAGAGAGCTGCTTATTGGAGGGATTTAGCTATTGTTGATTATGGGGAGAGAGCACCTTCTGACATTCACATGAGGAGTCCTATTCATAGGCTATTGCATAGGTTGTTGTCATCTTCTATTTGTGGCAGGCATACGGGACCTGAGAAGGTCTACCAGCCTGATTTCTTTTTCTTACACACTATGATTCAGGGAACACTGATCAATGTTCCCTGGAAATTAGTGCATTGGATGACGACCGGAGCGACTGGGTATAGGTCGACCAGTAGTTTATGTGGAGGACAGTATGTCACTAGGATAGCTAGATATTATGTCACTAGGATAGCTAGATATTATGGTCGACCAGTAGTTCTTCAATCGCTTTAATTTCTTCAGTTTCGGTCTTATTTTCGTTCCTTTTCTTCAATCTTCAATTAAAATACATTTATGCAAATATTAACAAAATAAGTATCTAAAATCATATAAATGCATAAAATGTATACAAATATAGGGATAAATTACTATAAAATATACTATCTATTTGATGCTTATCAGAGATACTCCGTACAAAGCTCGTAAGCTTGCTACTCTACTCCTACTAGCTAACTAACTACTAATATTATTCTAGAGAGAGAAAGAAATGAGAATGGAATAAGAATTGTGTGTGAAGTTGAGGATGGATTGATGGATGATTGCTTGTTGAAATGAGGAGGTGAGAGCCTCTATTTATAGGCTTACAAGTTACAATTTTACACTCAACACCCTCGCTCCCAATTTAATATCAATACACCTCCGAGCTATGAAATTTATCGCACCCCCAAATTATGATGCGGAAGCGGGTCGGTTCGGGGCGCGACTAATTAAATATCAAGCACACAAGGCATACAATGAACGACTCTATATGCGTCGTTTTACAAAATACATTGATATTATAAAAGTTTTACACTGTTATAATATAGTTTACAAAAGCTCTTGAGCCAAATGGTAGAGATTCTATGGCATAACTAAATTATACAAAATATAGTAATGCATGACAATCTCTTGATGTCTGAATGCGACTCGAGCTAATGAGCATCCTGAGTGAGCAGACCTAATGCTGCTGTGAACCTGAGAATACACGCTAAAATGGTCAGCTAAAAGCTGGTGAGCTCACAGGTTTAATGATAAAGTGTACTGTATGAACCGCAAGATTTAAGTATGAATATTTGTAATTAAACAAATAAGTAATTGATAAATGATGTATATATTGCCATGAGCACATAGTCTGAGCTTAACTGAGGTGTCAGGATCACAATTAAGTGCCTGAGCGAGGGTGCCTCTGTGCATGTGCCTAATCAACACACGTATGAACAAATGATAATGCGTCCGTTTGACCAGTTAGTGCTTGCTAACCCGGACGGGGATTGTCAGTCCCATATGGTACCATACACTAACATTCACGCTACAAAGTATTACCAAACTATGCTTGGATGACTTAAAAGATTAGATGATAAACTCATGCAGAATATAGCGATATTTGATACTTGCGTTCACATGTAAAACAAAACAAGCTTGTATTCTCACCCCTAGAGTAAAAACGGTAAAATAGGGGCTATGAGACTCACCTGAGTCTAATGAGATGCTATCAAGCACAATTGATGGTTTACAAGAGAAAGGATGTAGTCTCCAACGACTGAAACCTGCTGGGCGTCCTAAACGCGCAAGGTTTAATTAGTAAGATGTCTCAACAGACCATCTATGCTAGTTGTTCTATTAACTAGTTATGTCCAAATCATTTGGTTAATGTTTATGTTTGAAGTTGAGAAAGTGTGTACGGCTCGTTGGTGACGGTTTGTAATAATAATTTCAAACTATTATTATTATACATGATTTGTTGTACTTAGAAAAGTATATGTGTTTCGTGTGTAAGTCGTATCGTATAAGTTTAGTTGTTATTCAAGTTCGTTATATCCTTTACATTATATTTCATGGGTTACAAAATTTGGTACGGGTCCTAAAACTGAAATATGCCATTTTCGACCCCTAGACGACCCCGAAAGGCCTAAAACCGCCTAGGCTATGGTACATAGCTTTGATCATTGGGCCGTTTTCGAGTGACCATGTGACTTTTAGCCCAATCCGTTACAATAAATTTTTCATCGAGAAGCTACCCTGAAAACACTTGTGAAATTCTTCGGCATTTTTACAAAAATTGTTCCGTTTGAGTAATCTAGCCGTTCGGCTATGGAGCACCTAGCCGTTCGGCTATGGGAGTCCAGCCGTTCGGCTATGAAGCACCTAGCCGTTCGGCTGATCTAATCCAGCCGTTCGGCTCATCAATTCCAGCCGTTCGGCTCATCAGATTCAGCCGTTCGGCTCACGGACCAGTTTCAGGTCTGTTCGCGAAATCAGTTAGGAAAACGAGTATAGGTTCGATTTTTGGACATAATCTACTTGATAGAACACTAATACATGATGATATATGTTATTTAAACACGAAATTTAAAAGAAAAGTGAAAGATTTCTTACGGGTAAAAATGAGGAACGGATGATGGTGATGATGCCGAAGAAGATGAAGATGGAGATGGTGATGATGCTTATCGCTGCTGCTGATCTTGCTATTGTTAATATTGTTGTTGTTGTTTTTGATTTCGAAGGAGGTCGAGAGAGAGAGCAGAGATAGATTGATGATGAAGATGAAATGAAGGAGAAGAAGAAGTATAGGCCGGCCAACTCCAATTATTGGAGTTGGTTGGCTCCCACGCGTAGTACAGAATATCCGTGTTTTTGTACCCGATCGTAAAAGTAGTATAATGTTTTTAATTGATAAATTTCTAAAAATGATATCGTATATACTTTTATTCGAAGTATTTTATAAAAATACTTTTAGTGAGATATAAAAAATATATCTTTGTTTTAAGTTTGAATGACGGATATGGTTCGAATGGTTTCGTCGCGTTTGAGTAAGATTGAATAAAACTAATATGTTTTATTTTTGTCTAATGTAAATTGTAATTATTATTTTCAATAATAATACATTATTTATAAGTTTTGTCGCGAATGTTTTTACTTTGTACGATACAAATACTTTATATATTATCGAATTAATATATAATAAATACTGAGTATATTAAATAATAGTTTCATATTACTTAATATTTGTTTTCACCAACGCCCGTGTAAATGAATCAAATTTTGACCGATTTGAAAATGCACGATTTAATTTAATCGCGTACTGATATATATTCAACAATATATATATTGATACATACAATTAGCCTAATACATAGCTAATTACATGTGTTTCTAAATGATTAGGAACTAATAACTAGTCCTAATTTGACGGGTGTCACAAAATTCGACACCAAAGAGGGCGTATCGATACTAAATAGGGCGTATTCAGTAGCAAAAAGGGTGTATTCGGTAGCAAACGGGGCCTATTCGTCACCGTAGAGGGGGTATACCACCCCTACAGGGGGTATACGGCCCCAAAGAGGGGGTATACGGCCCCATAATGGGGGGTATACGGCCCTCTAGCGGGTGTATACGGCCCCTGTGGGGTGGTATCCCCTTGGTCCGTGGTCTTGTGTGCTGGATCGTAAGTCTTGTGCACTGGTCGAACTTCGTTTGGCCATAACTTCTTCATTCTTGATCTGTTTTCAGCGTTCTTTATATCCACGTGCTCGTAATTACCTGAAGATCATAATGAACTAATCAAACAATAATTTCAAGGTAATATGCTAAAAAGTACTCTTAGAGCGTGACTGTATCGTTTATGCTTTGTTTTGTACGTTATTTAGCCATTTTACTTGATTTTTGAAGCAATGCCTTATTTTTAGCCTTAATAATGAATTATGGTGAAAAATTATTGATATTGAATGATTTTATCCATTTTGGGGCTAAAAAGGTGAGAATTATGTAGACAAAAACGTGACTTTTTACGTCAAATTAGCCTTTTACGCCACCAAATCGTCATCGATTCGCTCTCAAAATGGGGGAAAAACCCCTGCTTATCGGCTTCTAGCTTCTCGTTTAGGGTATTGGAAGTTAGGGTTAAAAATGAGGAAAATAGGAATTTAAACCCATTCTGCCGAATTGATCCATCCGGCGGATGGAAATTCCATCCGGTGGATGGATTGAAAAATAAACCCAGCCCAACTTCGCATAGCCTGGGCCTCCACCGCCTTGATCCATCTGGTGGATGAAACATCCATCCGGCGGATGGATTGATTTTCAGGAATATTTTCCATCTTTTCTTCATTTAATCTTTCGGCTTCAACAAATTGATCATCTTTTACTCCGATCCAATCTTCTCTTGTCCATTGTTCTATTCTCTTAGCAACTTTTCTTCGCAATAAGCTCGTTTTCTGTATCTTTTCGATTCAAGCTCCATTTGAACTCCTAAATGCAAATATGAACGAAATAAGTATCTTATTCACATAAAATGCATTAGAGATCTAACAAACATGGGGTAAATTAGTACTACAATATAGTACATTTTGGCGTTTATTACATGGATTATCTTTAATGAGGTAAATTATATGTGTGATAGAGAAAGGGGTGTGGTATCGGAATAGACCATTCTCATGGGCTCCGAAAATTCAGGTATTGTATTTTTGTATGCTACAGTTTTAAATGCCAAATGACCCGTTTGATACATTCGATGTGTGTGATGCTAATATAAGGTTTAAAAACATGTCGTGTGATCTTTGTTTATTCTTTACCAAAGATTGATGCTCCAAATTGAAAGGGATGCATTATGTAAATCTTAAGTGTGTATATAGAAAGTGGTTCTTAAACTATATATATATATATATATATATATATATATATATATATATATATATATATATATATATGTAAATGTTTGATTGTTAAAAATAACTATGTAATTCAAGTATATAAATTTGCTATTTTATTGGGTTATTACGTCAAAAGTGGTTCATAAACTGCGAACTTTGAAAGTAAATTGTGAGATTTTTGACTTTTTCTTTATGCAGAGGTAATCTTGAGTTTGTAAGTGTCAGGTTCTATGGGTGCATATAGATATGTAAGGTCAGGGTATATAAATCCTTTAGATTAGATTCATGTATGTGCAAGTGTAAGGCTTTATTGGTGCAGATGGTATGATTGACTGCTTGAGTTTGTATGTGTTTTTACTTTGGTGAAAATATGCATGTTATAGTTTGCCCCGTCCATTTTGTCACTGTTATTAGATTATTTGGCTCTTAAAATTTCTTTTGTTTACTACACTTGCAATATTGATGTTGGATATTTCTCAGGTTTTAATGATTGATTGAAGATGGTTCATGGTATTGAACATGAAGATACGAAGATTCCAAGAGTATTAAACTTTGAACAACTTTTTTTGTTTAGTTTTGAGCTATTGAGATGGTTCATGGGATATCTCAGTTGGATTTCCTTCCAGTGTTGCATGCTTTGTGAACCTTCATTTGTCAGTCGTAATTAAAATCACATAGAACAATATTATTAGTTGAGGTTGTATAATTCTTAGCATGGTTTTTGATTGTTATTATTTGATTTTTGGTTGTTTTGTGACCCATTTAGTGTCCAGTTTTCTAAGTGTAAATTATAAATTATGTAGTGTCATTGAGTTATTAAAACATAGTGTGACCTCAAGCTAATGCCTTTGTTTGATTTTAATTATAATAGTATGACCTCAGATTAATACATCTTCTTGCTAAAGAGCATAATGTTGAAGATTTAGCTTTAGAAATAGGTTTATAAGGTAAATATGAATAGCAAAAAATAGAATGAGTTTGATCAGGAGCACGTCAATGGAATCTTTAATCTTTAATCGATGTAAATCATACTATAGATTAGCTAATATTACTATTGTGTTAGCTTATTAGCAAAGATGCGTATTTCCTTTTGTTCGTTCTTTCACCAAATATATATTTAAATTAATAATTTTTTTATATATATTTACCACACTTATTTTTTTTTAATATTATTCTTTATCAAACCCGTGTAATCACGGGTTATTGAACTAGTACTAGAATATAATGTAGGTTAAATTATTAGTATGACCCGACCCAATTATATAGACATGCTTGGATCCATTAGGTTTTAGAGTTTCATGTAATTGTTATAAATAGTGAATCAATGAACGTATACCTCACGGGGTTTTCTATTGTTTAACAGTCACATCCAAGTTGCACCTTATAGTTTAAGATTAAGATTATTGAATTAAAGTGTTTTGATTTCATAAAAGTATAAAAATTATTAAAATTGTGCACATGCAAGTTGTAACTTCATCTATAATGTACTAATTTATTATGAGTTTGAGTTATGAATTTATGAATGATTTGCTTGGTATATCGTATATTGAAAAAGATGTTTTAGATTCATTAGTAATGAGATTCTTATAAATCACTTTCAAGGTATGAAATCTTGTCGGGGATATCTATATTAAGTAGAACTCGTTAATAATTAATGTTCGAAAGATCTACTAAATAAACGACGACTACTAATCTCTTTAAAGAAGTGCAAGTGAAGACTTATGGAAGGGTTATAGTTTAGACAGAATTATGTAAACTCTGCTACCATTACTTTGTTTTGTTAGAATGTTTGTCGTCTGATAGTTATGTAATGGTCCTATGTTTTTTTTCGTTGTTATCCTTTTTATTTGGTAGCCGTTAGCCTCATGTTTATCACTCTTTGTAAGATTGAGAGTTTTGTTTTTGGTTTGTATTGTTTGTTCGTAGTTTAGACAAAATTATGTAAACTCTGCTACCATTACTTTGTTTTGTTAGAGTGTTTGTCGTCATGTAATGGTCCTATGTTTTTTTTCGTTGTTATCCTTTTTATTTGGTAGCAGTTAGCCTCATGTTTATCACTCTTTGTAAGATATTGAGAGTTTTGTTTTTGGTTTGTATTGTTTGTTCGGTTTGTAGTTGGTGTTGTGACTTTGTATATATCAGCTCCCATATTACTTTGTTAAGGTATGTGCGATCGTATCTATAGAGTTACTAAACATGAAAGAATTGGTGCCATGAAACGAATTATGTGGAGAATGTGGATCAAGGAAGAAGAAACTCGAACTAACATGTGATGTATCTAGGCCTGTAAATGAACCGAACGAGCACGAACGGAGTCTGTTTATGTTCGTTCATTAATGTTTTGACGAACGAACGAACACGAACGGATAAGCAAACGGATTTAGTTGTTCATGTTTGTTCACTAAGAAAATTTGTTTGTTCACGAGTACAAACTAACGTACACGAACAAACACATAATTTAATGCAATTATTTCGTTAATACCTAAAAGGAACCTCAACAAACAAACAAACATATATATATATATATATATATATATATATATATATATATATATATATGTATATGTATACACACACACATCTACCCATATATATTATATAACTAGAAACTTTGCGATGCATATTCAACATTACAAAACGATCACGATATAAAAATAAACTCATTTGCTTGGTCCGATCGTTGGACAGAGCAGCAGTTCTGGAATTAGTGGAGGGAGAGAGTAGAGATGTGTTTGGAGTTGATGGAAATGTGAGAGGGAAATGTAAGGTAAATAGATGTTTAATATTATTAAATGAAAATATCGAAATATTAATAATACTCTATTTAATATTTAGCTCAATCAAAATAAGATATACAAATATGTATTAATTTAATTAAACTATTAGTTAATAAACAAACATTTAATCGAACGTTCACGAATATGTTATCGAACGTTCACGAGCGTAAATAAACAGACGAGACATGTTCGTTCATATAACGAAACGAACGTAATAATGTAATAATTTGTTCATGTTCGTTCATATAACAAAACAAACAAACATAAACAAACTTCCCCTCGAACGTTCAGTTCGCTTACGACAGGCCTAGATGTATCACATTAAGTCATAGAAAGTGTTTAACAAATTTTATAAATATTGGTTTATTTATTTTGGAAACTTGAATGGAGTTCTACCAAGCAAATTCGACTAACGAATATAAATACATCTTTCTGCCTTCAAATATTTAGAATCACACAAGAGACTTGGAAAATAAACAATATCAACACAACATATAATCCAGAGCACATTAAACCAAAAAAAAAAAAGTGAAAAAGGACACGTAAAATAGATATAACAAAACATTAGTGTAGGCTTAAAACAAAAAAACAAATATTGGCTTCGCCCGGGTTCGAACCGGAGACCTTCAGTGTGTTAGACTGACGTGATAACCAACTACACCACGAAACCTTGTTGTTTACTGTCTCAAATTCCTCGTATATATATTATCGATTCGATAGTTAAATTCTCAAGCAACTACTAGGTAAACCCAACATGATAAATAAAAATTATGCTTAGTAATACAATGAACTCTAATAATTTGTGAGAACTGAAATCAAATATAACTAGGGCAACTCAAATTAACCAAAATGTAATAACCTCACGTATAAGGCTCAAAAGATTAAATAGTATGGTTGTCCCGCGATTGTAGCCTCATGACGGGGATATGCAGCATAAAGGCGGATGTTACGGGTTCAATTCCCATCTGTATGTTCTTTAAACCGCGAATTACACGATTTATCTTCCTCATGTTGACCGGATGCGGGCCGACAAAAAGTCAATTTTACCCTCTCTTTTCTTAGTACTATATTTTTATTATATATAAGTTTTCAACTTCAACTCATTATATATTTCATGTTATTTTCATATACGAAACAAGTTTAAATAGATCAAACTCTGACCTCAACTTGTGAAAAATGACTTTACAATATACATATAAAATTTCAACAAGTCCTGTATCAAACTATCAGTAGTCTTATGATCATTCACTAAGAATTGTATCTATCTATCTTATATATTAAAAGAAAAATCTTGAAAGAATAATGATTATTAGATGGAGATCAACAGTTAAGATCTAACCCTTAATTTATTGGGATAATCACTAATTTAATCCTTTGACCAATCACATTTAACAAAATAATCCTTTGACCAAATATTTTAACAAATTAATCCTTACTTTCGCGCTAAACAAGGCAAGCCTGACACGATAGACTAAAAGTCAAAGTTTTATCATTTTCAAACCAACCACACTGCACCACGTGACAATTTAAGGGGGGGAAAATTTGATGGGCGTGAGATGGCGTGAAGGCGCGACAAAACCACCCAAACGTCAACATCAATAATATTAACATTTAATATATTGTATTTTTTATACTTAATTAATGTAGTATTTCATTTTTCTTTGATAACCTTTTATATACAATGTATAAAATAATTCCGAATACATATTCATAATCAGTGTAATTTTATCTACATTTCGACTACAATTTTATCGTCATATGTTATGTATCTAACGAAAGCATTTTTTAGTTGAAATTTCGATTAAAAAATATTTCCGTTAAATATATAATATATGACGATAAAATTTTCGTCAAAAAGTAGATAAAATTACACTGATAATGAATATATATTCGAAATTATTTTATACATTGTATATAAAAAGTTATCAAAGAAAAACGAAATACTACGTTAATAAAATATAAAAAATATAATATATTAAAAAAGCTTTTTTTTCTCTCTCCATGCCAAATAAAAGGAATAGAGGTGATAGGATTTGACAAAATCGAGAAGATGACGCTCATGATGTGACAGGTGAGGCAGAGAAGGCGCAACACGATTGATTTTTGATTATTTAACTAATTTAATTACCTTATTTTATTTTGTTGTGTCAGGTTTGCCTTGTTTAACGCAAAAGTGAGGATTAACTTGTTAAAATGCTAGGTCAAAGGATTATTTTGTTAAATGTGATTGGTCAAAGGATCAAATTAGTGATTTTCCCTAAATTATTTCATGATATCATTAATCCCATTTTTATCTGACTAAAAGACTAATTTACCCTTCTATATTTACAATATACACCCTTCAATATTTACAATATAAATCCTCTATTTTTCTTTAATTGTAGATAATCCTCCAAATATTTTTAGAAAATTTTAATTTAAAAACTAATTTATTATTTCTTCTATAATTCAAACTCTTCCTACAATTTTATTATTTTATTTTTTCTGGAAAAAACCCGAAGAAGTTATATTCAATTCCAAAAAATTTATAACTTCATTTCATAGCAGTGATTTAAATTCTTATACGACCTACTATTGTTAATCTTTTTATCAATTTCTAATTTTGTGTATTTGTACTCATACCATCGCCTTTTTTGAATTCTTTTCTCAATTTTTAATTTACAATGCTTGGATTATGGATACCAACGGGTCAATTTTCGACGGGTTTTGATCTATCTACACATACCCGTTTAGAATATTCGTACCGATACCTGACCCAATACCCGTTGGGTACCCAATTAGTATTACCCATCGATTTTTCATATATATTCGCGGGTTTCGGTTATCCCATGTATGTAACTTTGACCAAAAAAAAAATAGTTATTGAAAATACGACGCAAATTTGAAACACGAAAAAAAAAACGATACCAAAATACCATAAACTATAGTATATTCAACATTTGAAATCTTAAATATAACAATTTAACTTTTTAATTAAATAACTCAAAGTTTCTGTACGTTCAAGATAACAAACAATTTCATGTTTTCATATAATATAAAATTAAAATGTAATAATCATGAAAATCCAAATATAATAGCGTATGGTATAAGGTTCACCAGTTGATATGTACACTATTTTATTATATATATAAAATTTTGTATATATAGTATATACAACTCAAAATAATAATAACAATTATACAACTATGGATACGGATACTTAAATGTTTATTATGGACGATTCCGCGAATCTCGCGGGTCCTAAACTAGTACGAGAGAATAAGATTTGCAGCTTAAATTGTCACACCCTTTTTAACACATCAGTATATGCATACTGTGCAAGTATAGCATTTCTCATTGCACAGTGTGTTTCGGGTCATTGTGATTTAATAATGGCGATTTCTGATCACAACTTTAAGAATATTAAAAACATTTGAATTTCTTTTTGGAGGATGATTTTAAAAATTAAAATACAAAAAGCTGCATTTGATAGAGTTTGAAATTTATTGAGATCATGGAAAAACTCGGACTAGAAACCATTTATACATTGAATGTCAATTGATTTCGATTACAGAAAGGGAGAACGCGACAAACTGAAAAAGCATATAATTTTCACCCTCAAAAAAATACCAACTACTACGTAATAATCTAGAGAAAAGAACGAAGATTAATTATGGTACAACATACACCAAAATCTTGTCAATTCTAGCACTCTAATAGGGTCGATGCCTGTTTTTCTTGCGATTTTTTGGGTTCTTTTCAACCAGCGAAGTTGATATCCATGAATGATTTATATCAGATGAGGCGTCAGACAACCAGCAACACAGGCGTCCATCTTCGCCACCTGTCCATCCGAAAATCCCCTGGGTTTGGTTAATTCCGTTTTTCATGGTGCGTGAAGGTAACACACTCCTGACAACACCAGTATGACCACCATGAAGAACTGCTTCTGGAGATAGAATTGACCTCATTCCTCCTCCATAGGCTACAGGGAAGTAGCCCAAACTGCCGCCATTAGTGGCGCCTATAACCCATAAACGATCATCCACAGTCGAGTAGTGACAGTCAACAAAATAGTCAACCTGCATGGTCAAACAACAAGATGATGAATCTGCACAACTGAAAATGTGTTTTGAACTTCTAATGAAATCAGTGGGAGAAACAAAAGCAAATTTCATTAGGTGAAAAGAGTAAAGAGACAAATTAACTGGAATTGCCAAACTTCGCATTTTCACAAGAACTGTGATTTACTTTAGAGGTAGCAAAATGGGGGCCTCATGTGAGCTGTGTAATGGGTCAAAATAGGTAAACTTTTGATATGAGTAGAATAGGTCATGTCAGGAAAACTTTTTCCCCAAATTTTTATTTCGTACTAATAAACTAATATTATTTATATAATCATCTAATACTTCGAATAAAATAGATAGCATTACATATTACACGATGGCGACTAGCCGACTATTGACTCATTTGACATGTTTCTTTTTAAGTTGTATTCTTACTTTACTCATTAGACCCGTTAGGAAATAAAACATTAAACTAAAGTATCCCATTCATAAGTAAATTTGTGTAGATAGCAACCTCTAGTTTTTAGCAAGAACATTGATTCGAAAAACTAAGCATTCTATCTAAGCTACAAAGAACAAGGTTACATACATGCCCAAGGGCCCAGCTATTAGAGGCCAGGGGACGAGCATCCTCGAAGTTGGCTTCAAGTCTTGAATCTTTTAAATCCCAAATACTGAAAAACCAGGCATAAAACAAGAACCAAACATTAGATCCCTTTCTTTTAGAAGGCTCCAGTCTTTCTTCCATTAAATTTCTCAGAATAGAAATTAACAAATAAGTCATTAAGCCTAAGGTCATATAAAATAAAAAATATTGTACCTTAAAGTTTCAATATGAGTCAAACACCACAGCTTATCATATGTCCCACCAAAAAGCCCCACCTTACCGATCGATGTCCCGACATTAAGCACCTTCATCACATTGTTATAGCACAATCATATTTAACTTAGTCATGTGAAGAAAAAACAGATAACAAGTTCTATGTTAAATGCAAATAATATAACTACCATACCAAAACTATGAACATCTAGTAACTCCAAACTCACCGATTCCAAATGATCATCATCGTTGATTTCTCCACTGGTATCAAATGTACAAATTAATCCATCAATAGATGCAGATACAAGCTTATTTTGCTGATCTTGTACAAAGTGAACCTGGTCAAATGTTCGGATGGTCAAACGAATATACTAACAGAAGCATTTAACTAATGAATATAACAAACTAGTTCAATTTAATTGTGCCAGCGCTATATCATCTGCTCTGATGAAACATCAATACAAACATTAAAAATAAGGGCATTCGGGATCAATATTGTTCTTACTCAATTGCATTGAGCATTAACAGAACAGTAAATTAGAACACACCTGTGTTACATCATCCATATGAGATTCCTCCAAGCAAGCAACCTGCCTATTGCTTCTCCAGTCCCAGAAAAGTATCTGCACAAACCAAAGACCAGATATATAATATATGGAAGCACATATGAACATAGGATAATATTAGCAGAAGTCATGCATGCTTTTTTGCAATAAGAAAACTACCACTAATACTTATATGTTGTACGGTCAATACCGTTTACCCACAATGAACTCAAAATGCAAGATACTTTTTTCTGTGTGGACTCCTTCGACCTAAAGAAAGTTTTTTTTTTTTTTTTCTTTTTTTTTTTTATTATGCTTCTTGTATCCTTAAACTTGCGGAACTTTCAGTGAGACAACATGCCTCATGAAGACACACATGTGAACAGGTTTTAGCTAATTACAAAGAAGAAAATCTTGAATAGTTACATCAACAACTGATGATTGATCCTTGACATTTTAATTTCCAATGAATCCAAATCAACTACTAGAGACATAGTAGATTATATGAGTAGTTTAAAACTTAAAGTTGACTAATCTGATGGCCTAAAGCATCATAGGACATTCAAGACACATTTCGCATACTAGTGGATTAATATGACACGAGAAGTTTGCACAGATTAAGTTGCATAATGACAACAAATTTGGGCAGCATTACTTCAGCAGCTCATTATCATATACGACACTTACATGTGCATCAAAGTTGATTGACTTTATTAGCACTCCATGGATGCGTAAGAATCAAATACGTTTTCATTATAGAGATGCTGAAGCCATGACATGTAGAGCACGTAAGAGACTGTAATTTTTTTTTGGTTACATTGCACTTACATTTACGTCAATCCCTGTCAGAATAGTTTCACATTGCACTTACATTTACATGATTCTTTGAGAAGAAAGATATGCAGTGTATGCATATTTTGTTGCATTGCACTTACATTTACATGATTCTTTGAGAAGAAAGCTACGCAATGTGAAGTGATCCTTTTATAATTATATCCATTCTTACTAAACAAAGGTACATACTAAGGACATGAGACAGACATATAACAACAATAACATGCACATGAGCTAATATGTGGAGCCTATATCTTTGATGCAATAAGAAAAAAGTGATATCTACAAAACAGATAATGAAGAAAAAGTCTATGTAACTAAAAATCTAAACCCATGCTTCATAGAGCAATAACATTACCTGCGATTTACAGCCTGCAGCTACAAGATTATCACCTGGTCCACCAAATGAAAAACTAAACACCTCTTGAGAAGGACCAGCATTTAAGCAAGACACCTGCAAAACAACACAAATCAACATCAATACAAACACAAAATGAACCACATAACTTCATTCAAAAAGTAATAGAAAAAATAAGCGCAGAAATTCTAACAAATTGAATTATAAAAGTTTAAATGTTTCAAAAGTATCGAACGTTACTCAATTTTGTATGTAACTAAGTTCAATCGTTTCTATTGTATTTACCAAGTATCAAACTTTTCAATTATTACCGTTGTAGGTATCCGATCACTTGTTAATCCAGTGACTGGTATTTTGCTAATGTGACAATTATTACTATTGTAGGTATCTAATCACTTGTTGATCCGGTAAACAGTTTTATTGCTAACGTGACATCTAGGTACTTTGCCACATCATCAAAAACCATGTTACAATACACTACACACAATAGCAATAATATGGAGCTTGATACATACAATATAATATCAAATCAAATTGAATACATCTTAAAACAGTTAATCCAATTAAACATAACATATCAACTATGAGTGATAAACTTATTAGACCTGTTGATATGAGCGAGTATCCCAAGCCCTAAGAGTACCATCAGTCGAACACGAATACAATATATCATTTCCAGAAAATAATATATGATTAATCGTATCCGAATGCTTGCCGCATTCACCGACGTATTGACCGGTAACCGGCGAATATAATTTCACGGTGTTTGACGATAGAGATACCGCCATTGATGTCCAATCTTCCCTAAAAACCGAGTAAAACACATTAAAATTAAAAGCAATTATTATCTCATCGGAAATTGAATTAGAATGTGCTATTAGGGTTTTCATACTTATGAACGATTTGGAAAACGTAATCATCACCGAAATTCGTTTGAATCGAGTTTTTGAGCGCAAATCGATTCGAGAAGGTGCTGCCGTTGTTCGGATCTTGAATTTGTTCGACATCCATATCAGTCGCCTCCATGTGCGGCGGTGCTAAACCTATGAATTTACCGGTGAGGGTTTATGCTCTTCGCTTCGTTTTTTATTCAGTTTCCAAATTTAACCATTTTTTAGAGGAAAAAACACATTTGTTGTACTGATAATATTTATATGTTACAGAAGTTTTAACCCATCTAGTTTTGAACTGCAACAGATACACCCATCCACTCAACAATAATTCTAAAATAGGCTTGTAAACTAATTTAACGTTGAGGGCGAATTTCATTTTTATTCGTCTACTTAGATTTTAAATCCGTACATAAACATGGATACATAAGGAAAATTAATTATTCAAAATATAAGTAACTTTTTGTCGTTGTTAATAAATAACTTGATATGTAATTGTTAGATAAGTAAGCATTAATAATCAATAATATTAAAAGGTTAAATTGTTTACTTACATCAAACACATATACTGCATTAAACTTCTGCAACTTAGATTACATAATAAAATAATGCGTTCACCGTAACCGCTGAATTCTAAAAGTATACAATCATGGCTAGATAGATCAGCGAACACAAACAAAGCTCATTTAAATTGGGTTGCATAGCTTTAATTATTATTATAAACCTTATATAGAGAAAAAAAAAAACACCATTAGAAACCTACATTATAATATAAATGAAAGTAGCTACATAATAATATTTGTGTAATCAAATAACACGTCCAAATTTTGTAATCAAATAATAACATAAATCATATTGGAGTTTTAATTAGAACAATGAATTGAATAAGAATACTAAAATTCTAAAACAATAAAGATGCAAGTTAATTACCACATGATAATGATTTGTCTACATTGAAACTTATTGGTGAGTAGCACAACTATTGGAACTGCAAAAAACCTCAATATGAACACCATCATAAATTATATGAATAGTTTGCAAAATCAAAGACATTTGCATAATTGATCCAATCTAAACCCTAATTTATAATAATAATAAATAATAATAATAAACTATACTTAAAGCAAAATAAATCCTAACCCTTAATTGATTTTTCCAAATTGATCCTACAATCTCTCTTCTCTCTTTAATCTCTCTTTAATAGAAAACTATAATTAGGTAAACATTCCAAAATTAACCTCCTTTAAATTAATCTTGTCCTTTAAATGTATAAGTCTTTTTAATATTAACCTTTGATCCTAATCTCACAACCTAAATAGCATATAAGGTGAAGACTAAAAAACCCTTTAATCTTAGTTTACGTACACCAAAAAGAAGAAGAAGAAAAGAAGCGGCCGCCATTCTCAGTTTTTGAAATACCATCAATATCAAGAGGGTGTTTGGCCTAGCTTTTCAATAAAGCTTTTTAACTTTTTAGATGTTAGTTAACACTAAAAAGCTATTTTGTTAATTTGTTAAATCCAAACACACTTTGCTTTTTAGCTTCTCATAAGCTTAAAAAGCTCTTTTCCAAAAGCCATCCATTCCTGGCTTTTTAGGTGGGGATATTAGCTTTTGAGGGAGTTTGTATTTAATGACTTGAGTACCCCTTATTTTTAATGTCATCATAAATACAACCAACTCTTTTCTCCTCCTTTCAACTTCAAAATAATTATACAAACTGACATTAAGCATGCTTGCGTAAAGTTAACATTTCCCCCTGTAAAGTTAAATGATGAATGTATATATTGACATACCAGTTAGCTACTGGTTGATTATTTATTACTCTTGTAGTGTCGAAACAGAAAATGAAACCGACGGCAACACATCAAGAAGAATCATGAGAATGAGGCCATTAAATACGATGGAAGTAAGGACGAAAATATGATGGCAACCCCTTATTTTTAATGTCATCATAAATTCTACAACCAACTCCTTTCTACTCTTTTCTAGTGTATTAATTCTCATTCTCACCGATGTAACTTCCAAACTTTTTTTTCTTAACATGTTTTCTCCCTCACTTTACTTCTCACCATTTTCTTGTGATCTCTTCTAGTTTATGTAAAGATTCAAATCTCACATTCAAAGGTAAGTCTTTTCATTTACGTATATTATTTTTATGTTTGATATTTCATTATCATGTATTTTATATTTTCTTTTTGTTGTTTCATTATACATGTATTTTCTTGTGATCTAATATTTGAGATCTCAACTACTGTATCTTACATAAGGTTTATATATTCTCAATGCTTTTATTTGTTTAAATTATGTACTTTATGTGTAGATTATAGTTCATGCTATGGACTCTAACAATGATAATCTCGTTGATGTGTCAACTACAAAAAATAAGAGAACAACCCTTTGGAATAATCTTAAGATCCATATGACTTTTGTTGAGTTATGCACGATTGAGCTAAAAAATGGGAACATACCTACTACTTACTTGAATAAGACTGGGTATGCTAACGTACTCAAAAACATGAAAGAGATTACGGGCATCACTTTTTGCCAAAAACATGAAAGAGATTACGGGACATATATTTATTCATGAAATCCTTTGGAATAATCCTAAGATCCATATGACTTTTGTTGAGTTATGCACGATTGAGCTAAAAAATGGGAACATACCTACTACTTACTTGAATAAGACTGGGTATGCTAACGTACTCAAAAACATGAAAGAGATTACGGGTATCACTTTTTGCCAAAAACATGAAAGAGATTACGGGACATATATTTATTCATGAAATCCTTAATGGTCATAGGAGACGTTGTTACGAAGTTTTCAGGTTACACGTCCCCATATTTGAAATGTTATGTTCGGATCTTGCAATACATTATGGGCTAAAGCAAACACGTAATGTGTGCATTGAAGAGTCAGTTGGTATTTTCTTAATGACTTTAGCACATGGATGTGGAAATAGGTTAGTTCAAGAAACATTTAATCATTCGGGTGAAACTATTTCAAGGCATTTTCATGCTGTTTTAAAGGCGGTGCTTAAATTAAGTGGGGACATTATCAAACCAAATGCAAGTTATAATGAAGAAGTGCCCACTGAAATTTTGAGCAGTTCACGTTATTATCCTATATTCAAGGTATTTCAAATATCTTACTACATATTTTGATATCCAAGGTATTCAAATATCTTACTACTATTTTTTAATAGGATTGTATTGGAGCTATCGATGGGACACATGTGAGGGCATCAGTTAAAAAACATGAGCAAGCAAAATATATTGGTCGGAAAGGATATCTGACTCAAAATATAATGGCAGTTTGTGACTTTAACATGTGCTTTACATTTGCATGGGCTGGATGGGAGGGGACGGCACATGACACGAGAATATTCAATGAAGCATTACGTAGACCTGAAATTAATTTTCCACGTCCAGTTGGTGAGTTTTATTTAACATATCAATATATAAAATTTTTTGTTCTTATAACACTATTAAATAAGCAATTATTTTATTGTACTTACAGATAAATATTATGTTGTTGACGCTAGATATCCGAATACTAGAGGCTATCTTGCTCCGTACAAAGGAACTAACGTTCGTTATCACATACCCGATTTTCAGCGCAGACAAATGGTAGCTATACGTGCTCCCAAAAGACCAAAAGAGACATTCAACTACCATCACTCGTCATTACGAAATGTCATTGAACGAACATTTGGTGTTTGGAAGGCTAGATGGGAGATATTAAAAGATATGCACGTTAATTATACATATGAGACTCAAGTGAATATTGTGCTAGCATCTATGGCAATTCACAATTATATTAGAAAAAGTAGTACTTTCGACGAAGGATTTGACAAGGCGCAAAAGGAATCTTACAATCCGACTACGGAAAATGATACTCAAGAATCTTCTAATTATGAAGAAACACAAGAAGACACAAGTATGCGTCGTAGGACCGATGATCTTTATATGAGTGCAGTAAGAGATATGATAGCGGAAGATATAATCCAATCTAGATCTCAATCTAGATCTCAATCTCGCAATGTATGAAATTCATTATAAGAACTAATCTATTTGACTTATATATTACTTTTACTAGTTGTTAAAATAACTAATTGATTTTGTAAAAGTTTATTATTACTATAAAAAAAAAACTGTTATGCCTTAAAAGCTTATAATTCATAAATATAAGAGTATGTCCTTTTTGGTCATTTTACCAGCATAAGCAGAATTTGCCAAACACTCGAAACAGCTTATTAGCTTATTGCGTTAACATACAGCATAAACTAATCCAAACACTACTTTCAGAATTGCATTATGTTACAGCATAAGCTAAAAAGCTAAAAGCTCAACTTTAAAAGCCAGACCAAACACCCCCAAATACCCATCAAGCATTCAATTGAAAGGCAGAAGATTATAAAGAAGATCATTCTTAAATCCATATAAACTACATCTACAAAAACCCTTAAGATTAATCCTTCTATTAGAACTCTAAAATTTGGGATGCACCTTCATCCTCTAATCAGGTAATCCAACAATCGCATCATCATTTACATAATCTTTTAGTATGTAGAATTAAAGTGAGATATTCATCACATTTGTCTACCATCATGCTAATGTTAACTAAATCAATTGTTACCTTTTGAATTTCTAAATACTGAAATTTTAATTTACAATGAACATCAACTGTTTGATAAAATGTCTTAATGAAAATATTTCTAGATATTCACCTTTTTGCGTTAAATGATTATTGGTTGATGATTTAACGCAGATTAATTCACCATCTTGTGGTACAAATTATTCTCTAGCGTCTATATTATATATTATGTATATGGATGTAAAAATCCACCTTTAAATTCTTTAAAAGACAATAAGTAGTCTCCAATTTAGATTAATAGAACTGCTTGATGATATGGATAATCTAAAAATAAGTAATATATGACCCGTAGGAGATAAGACACAAACCAAATGGTGTCACAATAAATGGGTCGCATCTGCCACCCTCTCTAATTTTACTCCGTTGCTCATCAGGTTTTGGATCAACTCAGATAAGTAATATTCATTTGTACATTTAAGTATGTTATCCGAGCATTGGGGATTTGCAACATGAAATCCCATTTTAGAGGTTCTATGCTTTGCAAGAGATGTAAGTATTCTGTTTTATTTTCTTGCATTCTTTGTTTATAATGATGTGTTTATTAGTCTATAAGTTTACTTATGTGTGGCAATCATGAGAGATTAAATATCCAGTTTTGTATGTATCTTGGAGATGTAGGTTTTCTGTTTTATATTTATGTTTAACTATAGTCTATTTGACACTACACATTTTATTCCCTTGGCCCATACAATTGTTACCAGAATGACAACGATGAATCATAGTAGGACAAGGCACAATTGGTGATATTGCAGCAATTTTTTGTTATACATATCTTAGGCCATTCTTTTCATATCATCAAATAATTTGATTATACACTTTAGGCATGATCTTAGTTTCCTGTTTTGAATATATGCACTATAACTAAAACCGATGACTCCATGTGCTTTGGTATCACGCCATTACAATGATTTCTGAATCAATTTGGGTGCTTTTGGTAAAACGGTTTCTGTCGTTCTTTAGAAGTTGTCCAAATTGTCATGTTGGATTATTAGTACTTGAATATATGCATGCCACTATTGATATTGTTAGGTTTTCTATTCGCTAACTAGATTAACATATGCAGCGGAAAATAACAATTAATCTAGAGGAATTAGGAAACTAAACCTTAAAGGACCTTGACTTAATAAACCTATTAACAATAACAAAATAAATAGATAAATGAGGAAATACAAACCTTTGAGAAAACCAATTTCTCATGCGCAGACCACCTTGGAGAACCTTTACGCAGACTCCTTGCTTGACCTTCCATGCTTTGGATGCAAGTACCCAAATCAGAATACCTCTAATGGTTCACACCCATGAACCAAATTCTAAGGTCCTGACTCTAAGTCGTGTAAACTCTCACAAGGATTAGGAATGAGAAAGAGAGAAAGAAACGAACTAAATTCGAATCTGGGATACCTTGAAAACTTAGGGATGACCTCTATTTATAGGGAAGAGGATGCCCTTGGGTTTGGTCTTCTGGCCGATGTGGAACAATCAGTTTCGGCCTTCAACCGCCGATTATAGCCTCCAACCGCCGGATGGACTTAATTCCTGCTCAAGTAATAACACGTGTCACCGACTTACAAACCCTAGCCTCCAACCGCCAGTTGAACCCGCCAACCGCCGGTTGGAACTTGCTTCAAGAATAGACCTTTTAGTTTCTAATTAATATTCAATTAATAAACTAACTAAATATTCTGTAATAGTTTCTTTTAATTTCTTTTAGCTTCTTATAAACTTATCAATTTAATAAATTAACAAACTAAATAATTAACTTATAATATTAATTCCAACTAATATTATCTCTCTTATTGTTTCTTTTAATGTTCATTCATTAAGGGCAACCCAAAAAGGATTCCACTTTTAACGATAGTCTTACTAATTAGTTATGACCTTGGACATTATTTCTAACAGTCTCCCATTTGGACAAGTCATCAACTACTATTGGTCTAAGTCTCTATCCTATTAACTAAGCAGAGCATATGTTAATGGTTTTTCTTATTCGGGATGTTTCTATCTTTAAAGCATATCTAATCGTATTCCTAAACTTCATGTTCTTGCATTTTTCTTTGTACAAAGTAGATTTCATCAACATGTAACAATCTAGCAATGCATTATATTGTTTTCTGATCCTTAATTAAAACTGGTTAAGCCAAAAGTAGAAGCAATTGAATGGGTTGGAAGTTACCTTCAGTTTACTTTAAAAGTAAAGAACTTTCTAGTATATTTAAAGAAATTGTAGATAGTTATTATGGTATCAATATTATTATATAATTGTTATCTATACACTTTTCGAGATAAAATTTAAAGTTGAGTACCAAAAAAGTTGATATACAGTTTTTAACTAACACCACCTATAATAATTATATTGTTTTTTGCTAAAATAAAAATAGGGTATTTGTCCCACATTAGTGGATGAAATAAAGGAGGGGGTGACTCCTTGGTTATAAAAGGAGGCCTAAGCCTTAGTTTCAAAATGCACCAAATCAACTTACATCTTAAGTATTTAATTATTTCTTTCTCCCTTTGTTTTAGTCACTTGGTTTAGAGTGTCTTAGGTGTTAGTCAAATCTTTGGAGGGTGTGAGTGTTGGTTGGACGGTGGCTTAACAGATTAGTCAATGTGATTGTAATAATTTTTCATATAGTGGAATCTTTTCTCTTTGGAGGCCCGTGGTTTTTTCTCCGGTTTTGGAGTTTTCCACGTATATTCTTGTGTTCATATTTCTTTACTGTTTTCATTGGCTGTGTTGTTGGGGAATCTTTGAGACCGTTTTTCCCAACAAGTGGTATCAGAGACAAGGTTTTGGTGGAGGTCTCGGTTTTAGAATTTCTTAGTATGCTCTGTGGTTGCAGTTTTGTCTGAACTTCCACATCAGGAATTCTATTTATCGTATTGGGGTATCTTGGCTCTATTGGTTGTCTTGTATACGATAAAATTATATGTGAGCCTGGTGGAGTATTTACACGTGTAGAAAAAGTTCTGGCTAAGGAAAGACTTGGTATTTAAGTGTATCCATTGTGACCCACCTCTCTTTCCTGGGATCCTTTTTCTCCTGGGTGTATTACTAATTGGCTGGAAATATAATTTTCTAGTATACAATACTGGTATTTTTTTTTTAAAGATACAGGTACGATGTCAAAGTTCAGTCTAATGAGGTTCGATGTAGAGAAATTTGATGGAAGGATCAATTTTAGCTTGTGGCAAGTTCAGGTCAAGGATGTGTTGATTCAGTCCGGGTTACATAAGGCATTGAGGGGGAAATCAGCCCCTGTTTCCAGCGGTGATTCTAGCAAGGCCAGTAAGATCGATGATGAAGAATGGGATGATATGGATTTGAGAGCGGCAAGTGCTATTCGTTTGTGTCTTTCAAAGAATGTTCTTGCAAACGTGCATGGGTTATCAACGGCAAAGGAGCTTTGGGATAAACTTGAATAGTTGTACTAAGGCAAGGGCATCTCAAATCGGTTGTATTTTAAGGAACAGTTCCATACTTTACGTATGGAAGGAGGTACAAAAATTTCAGATCATCTGAGTATTCTTAATAATATCGTTTCAGAACTGGAGGCTATTGGAGTTAAGGTTGATGATGAAGATAAATCATTGAGACTTATGTTATCTATCATCTTCCTATGAGCACATGAAACCTATTCTGATGTATGGGAAAGAGACTCTGAAGTTTGAAGACGTTACTAGCAAACTCCTATCTGAGGAGGAAAGACTGGAAGGTAAGGGCGGGACTTCATCAGAAGGTACAGTTTTGGTAAGTGAAGATAGGAAGAAGAAGAACTCCAAGAAAAATCTAATATGCTGGAAGTGTGGGAAGTCTGGGCATGTCAAGATAGATTGTCCAGGTGTAGCGGATTCGGCAAAGGGCTCCAAATATGCTGACAATGTCTCCGTTCTCACGGAGAATAGTGAGTTCTATTAAGATATGACATCCTCATGGTGTGTCCGCGCCACCATGGGAAAGGGATGGTTGTCAGCGGTTCAACAAGTGTTCACACATGGGCATTGGTTTGGCTTAAAATGCAAGCTGTGTGGTGGAAATTGATGTCGATGGCTGAGGAACTTTCAGGTGAGCCAAACAGCGGAAGTTGCACCATAAACAATTTCAGCAAGTTTTTTCGACATGTGCCGAGGTGAAATGCTTAGAATGGGTTATTCTGAGTGGAGATACTCTTTTATGGTGAAGTTTGATAATTCTCTTCGAATTATGATTGTCGGTCAAGATAATGGTTCTGATGTTGGAACAAAGTTATTTTTATTTTATCCATGGTGGAGATTGTTGTTTTTGGCTAAAATAAAAATAGGATATTTGTCCCACATTAGTGGATGGAACAAAGGAGGGGGTGACTCCTTGGTTATAAACGGAGGCCTAAGCCTTAGTTTCAAAATGCATCAAATCAACTTATATCTTAAGTATTTGATTATTTCTTTCTCCCTTTATTTTAGTCACTTGGTTTAGAGTGTCTTAGGTGTTAGTCAAATTTTGGAGGGTGTGAGTGTTGGTTGGGCGGTGGCTTAAGAGATTAGTCTATGTGATTGTAATAATTTTTCATATAGTGGAATCTTTTCTCTTTGGAGGCCCGTGATTTTTTCTCCGATTTTGGAGTTTTTCATGTATATTCTTGTGTTCATATTTCTTTACTGTTTTCATTGGCTGTATTGTTGGGGAATCTTTGAGACCGTTTTTCCCAACAAATTAAACCAACACCAATTATAAACTTGCAACTAACATCTTTGGACGGTAAATTTCTTGATTTCTTAACTAATATTCCATCACATCATTTGAGGAACAAAATAAATCAGATATGAAAGTGATTTCACACTTTACAATGAGTAGTTCTCCTTTCATTTAAATACACTTAGTCAAATTGTACTTCATCATTTAGAAGTAGTAAGAAAGCATAAAGTTTTCCTATGCACCCATCTATATAGCTATACATGCATATACCTTTGAAGTCAATAACCTATACCTACCCGTCAAAATCATGAAATCCAAAGAAACTAACATTATAATGTGAACTATATTATCTTATTCGAACTAATTTAATCCTTCTAATCCTTTGGTGCAAGAGAATAGATATTCTGAATAACCATGCCGGAAGCTTCATGTAAATCCGATCATGGTACAAGTACTAAAAAAGGTGGCAATTTTGACTCATTTAATTAGAATGGGTCAATATAGGCAATGCTTTTTCAAATAGGTCAAATGGATGAAGCAAATAATCGTGTTTCATGCTCACAATCCTTGACATTCAGTACTCGACGCTACTAAAGGGAATTCATCTACTTCATAAAAAATAGTAAATCATAAAAAAGGTGTCTATATAAAGTTTCCGCCAAACAAAACTAATGCAATCTCATAAAGTTTCCGCGAAACAAAACTTACACTAATTTTAAACATTGATAAAATTCTTTAATTTGTCCATGTAATAAGTATCAATAATCGTGGTTGTGACATCCCTCAAAAATTTAATACGCGTAGTATTACATATCTTGTAATTAGTTATAATTACGTACAAAACTTTCAGAACGAACCCGACAAATTACAACTGTTGGTGAACAAACATTTTTTAGTAACATGAAAATATTAAATAACATCATTATTCATTAAACACTATGTCGATAATATTTACAAAGTATTGCGTATCGTATAAAACTTATATTACTCGACAAAACAACGTGAAACATATCCGTCAAATCGAATTAAAACAAAGTTATAAATTTATAACTCAACTAAATTATTTTTATAAAACATTTCGAATATACATTAATAAACTTATAATTCAAAAATATTACTTAATTATACGATCGGGTGCACAAACACGAGAATTTTATACTGCGAATTGGGAGACAACTCCCCCCCCCCCCCCATTTGTTACAAAAGTCGGGCCCCAAACATATCTTCCTCTATCTCTTCTCTCTTTTCTCTCTACTCTTCACTAACAACAACAATAATAAACAACAAAAATCATCATCAACAACAGATCGACAACAACAACAACACCATCATCATCTTCATCTTCATCTTGTTCATCATCATCATTTTTGATCTCCATCTCCAAATCGTAAGAAATTACTCCTTGTCCCTTTGATTTTGTGTTAGAAACACTTAAAATACCATGTTTTAGCATTATACCAACAAGATTAGGTCCAAAAATAGTTTAGATTGTGTTTTTAGTGAAAAATCGTTGAATAGATCGTTGTGTCGCAGATGATCCAAAAATAGTACTGCGACATAGCCTGTGTCGCAGGATTAACGTCCTAGCCTCTGTCGCATTACTGCGACACAAATCCTTGTGTCGCACTAAAAACCCCAATGTCGCATATTGCGACACAAAGCCTTATGTCGCATTAAATTGCGGATGTCACACATAGCGACACAAACCATTGTGTCGCAGAACCCTTTAGCGACAAAACCCTTATGTCACAAAACTCAAACCTTAAAAACACGTGTTTTCACTACGTGTCGAAACTAAGATCTTGCCACCTGATTTTACTTCAAATTCAAATTTCCAATGCGTTTTTACTAAAGCAATGTAGTAGAAATAAAAAAATTTCAAGATGACTCTTGAACCCCGCCAGGGGTTGCCACCCCTTGGACCCCGCTACCAGGGGCGCTGCCCCCGGACTCGGGTACACAATTTCCTACTTTATCAAATGCAATGAAATGAATATAGTAATAATGTTGTTCAAAGATTCTTATTATTACCAATCGTCACCAACGGACCATACATAGTTCTAAAACTTAAACAACCAACGCATACTTACACGACACGCTCAATCAAAACCGATTAGTATCTTACTTATATAACCTCACATGTTTAGGACACTAGGATGTTACTATTGTGATGACACACGTATCGTAGGCACGCTAACAACTCACAGGTGAGTTCACAGCCCCCACTTTTGTTTTACTGCTTTCAACTTGGGGGTGAAAAATATAGTTATTGCTTTTTCTGATTGCCATAACTTACATTGATTTCATAATTATTATTATGCTTGATTACTCCCAACTATTGATTATTAATGTTGTATTCATGTTTTAAATTAATAGCTAGAGTACTTTCAACTATTAGATTCATATACAACTATTATTTATGAAACAACATTTTCATAAACGGTTTGAAAAGTCCCTACGCCTTGGGCACATGAAAAGTCCCTACTTCTTGGGCAAGGTTCCACCCTACGTCTTAGGTGATGACTCTACTTCTTGAGCAGTTTGGGTCCTACTTCTTGGATGTCAGTCCTACTTCTTGGACAACCTGAAAAGTCCCTACGGCTTGGGCAGTGATTAAACCCTATGTCTTGGGTGACAGCTCTACTTCTTAAGCAGATTGGGCCCTACTTCTTGGATGTCAACCCTACTTCTTGGGCACTTGTCTTAGGTCCTACTTCTTGGACAAATGATTAAATCCCTACCTCTTGAACAAACTAATAGGATTCGTCTTTCCTACAATTAATAGGATACTATTTTCCCATAACAATTCAAATTATACTTTTGGGTAACGTCCCAACCAAACCATACGTTGTACAACATTCCATGAAACAATATTTAACTGTTATGGCAACACGTTTACAAACACATTTGGTCATCAAACTTTACTCGTAAACTTAAAACCTGTGAATTCACTCAACATTGTTGTTGACTTTTTACTATGTTTTCCATGTAATTAGTTGCACGTGTAAGCCCACATTCTATGGAACTAGGCGCTCCATGGTGAATTTAGGATGCCAACTTTTTGAAGCAGTTGGATTTCTTATGTATAACTAACATGTTTTTAGTCATATTTACGAAATCCACTTTTGTGTAACCTAACTGCTTTTCTACTTATACGATTCGATGAATCGTAAACTTTTGTAAATAATTAACTTTGGCGTCTTAATATATGTATATGTTTTGCGATAATCATAAGCTCTGATATGCGTGTTTGTCCTACTTATCCAAATGCTTCCGCTAAACATCGTTGATCGAATTTGAATGTGCAACATTGGTAAATATACAATATTACCCCTAATCAAATTTCACCAAGTAATAATCCTATAACTTCTAAATAAAACTCCCGACTATTTATCACAATAAATATTTGTAACAATTAATTTTGTTGACTTTGTAAAAACAAATATTTTAATTAATTAATAAATTGATTTTTTCACAAACACATTTTATATTGGATGGTAATATGTATATCACCTAGTTTCTTGTCATTCACCACCAAAATAATTTTTTAGCCCTTTTACCCAATCAAAAATTCATCCCTAATTTCTTCCGACCTTCACGTGCTGAATTTGAAATATAAAAAAATCTCCTCACTTACTCTCTACCGCACTACCCTCATTAAATATTCAAATTTTCTTCATTCTTCCAAATATCTGCTTCATGTTCTTCAATCATTTACAATTCTGGGCACACATGTAGTATTTTATGAACCCGAAATTGATAACATTAATAATTTTCCCCTAAAATAGTTTTATTTGAAATAAGTTAGATCCTAATTTTTTGGTCATGTCCTTAATTCTAACACTGAGTATTGCAACTAGTTAATATTTGATTTTGTAAAATCGTCAATAACTGGGTTTTAATGTATAATAATTAATTTAAAGAAAGATTTAAGTTCTTTGTATTTATTTGTTGTGCTTTTGACAAACATATAACATGAATTAAAAGATTAAGTGAAAAAAGAGAAGGTGACATAAGAGGTCAGTTTTGATCTAATTGATTTGTTATTTATACACAAAAAGTATGATATGATTAGTAAATGTTATTAAAAGTTTATAAAAATAATTTATAGATATGAGATAGTAAATAATAATATTGGACAGTAATACGATGCTATAGAAAATCTTGAATTGCTAAAGCAAGCAATACAAAAATATCATAAGAAGAGAAAGAAATTGTGGAAAAGAAGAAAAGAATAAGATAGGGCTTAAGTGAATATTTTAATTGAGAGTGTTTTAACATAGGGACAAAAAAAAAAAACTTAGACGGTGAAACAAGAGCAAGAAAAAATGTGTGGAATTATTCAAAGTGTGAAAGGGCAAAAAGGTCCAAAAAAATGTTTTGGTGATGAATGGAAAAAGGAGGTGATGTACAAATCACCCCTCTTTTATATTATCTCTTGTATAAAATAAGATCTCAATATATTCAAATAATTTTCACTAAGAACTTCAAATTGTAAATCTTATAACCACTAAATGATAGCAAAAAATAGCATTATTTGATTTTATAATTATATGAAACTACTAAACATATAATAATAAATCATCATATATGTAATGCAATATACTATAGAAATATATACATTATGTATCTTTAATCTATACATATGTAACTATCGAATAAAATTATAACTAAGTTTTTATTATTCTTATTATATACGTTGCACATTCAATATTTTTTATCTATATAATTGTGAGAATTAAATTTATAAACATTGCTTGTTTATTCGATAATGTAATAAAATAGGCCAACTTAATACATTAATGCACAATTATATATTATAAGATTTCTATCTGTTTTTGTAGTCAGTAAATGCAAATTAAAATGACCATAGAACAAAAGCATTTATTCTTTACTAGCTAAGACCTGCGCTATGCAGCGGACAAGAGTTCTAAAAATCATTCAAAATCATTGTTATTAACGTATTCCATATAGTTGACTATTAGAATGAATGTGTTATTGACAAACTATTTATAGAGTACATAGATAACCTAATGAAAAACCCTAAGCCCATATACTGGGATGCACGGAAACTCCGTTGGGATGCCGTATGGCATTTCGAAAATGCCGGGAAATGGGAAAATGCCGGGAAACACCAGGAAACGTCGGGGAAACGTCCCCAAGATAGATGGAAACATTTCTAGAAAGGGGGTACGTGGATCACTATCTAGGAAACGTTTGGGGAAACGTTTCTGGCCCAAAAACCCACGTTTCCTATGGCCCATTAACTAATAATCTTTTATTTTAATCAACCTACCCATAAACTCAAAGTCACGACTCTTCAAAACCCTCCAGAACTCAAATCTCGGCTCTTCATCTTGCCAAACCATCTATTCTAGGTTTCTGATTCTCTAGTCGATAATCATCTATTCTAGGTTTCTTATTTGTGTAAGAATGACTTCAAATCCTGGTACAAGTAACACCGACAAAGCACCGCTATGGAATTATATTACTAAAGTTTCTAAGGCAGTTGAAAAGGGAGGTACACGGAAGTTTACTTGTAATTATTGTCAAGAGACAAAACAAGGGAGTTACTCTAGGGTGAGAGCACATTTGTAACGCCCCAAATTTTGTAAGTTTAGATTTATAAAATATTAGATTTTAATTGTATAAATTATAAATGTAAGAATTTGTTAACATAAGTTAGTGGGACTAACTATGTAAAGAAATTATGTCAATAGGACTTGCCATTTAATAAATTGGATAATAGAGGGGTATAAAGTGTCATATTAATAAAGTTGAGGGGTTTGTTTGAAATATGCAGTATAAACTCCTAGCTTCTGTATTATTCTATATCATTCTTCACTATAGAAATAAAACCGTACGTACAGTATGTATGCATATGGCGATTTTGAGAAAACAAGGAAGAAATCAATAAATTAAAGCTAGGGTTTTCATTCTTGTTGATTATAGCTATCAATTCTTCATTCTAAGGTATGATTAACAATTCCTTTGTGTTTAATTTCATCTTATAAGTGAAATTGGGTTGATAACATAAACCCTAATTTGGGTTTTATGATAAATTGACAACTAACATGTTAATACACTATATTTTGTGTTTAATTAATGTTTTGAATTAAGTGGGTTAAACCCTAGATTTATGAAACTTATAAATAGTTGGATTAATGAGTTAACTGATGTTTTACAACCAATTTTGAGTTATACTCTATGCTTAATTCATGAATTGAATTAAGTTGTGTAAACCCTAGGTTCTTGAATAAAAGGGGTTAAAGGTTTAATGAATTATATATGTGTCATACACATGATTATGCTATGAATTGTGCTTAAATGAGATCATATGATGAAATAAATACTTGTATAATATGATACAAGTAATTAATTAGAGGTTGAATATGAAATGGATATAGGTGTTATGTGAATAAACATATATGCCATATGATGAATGAATATTGAATGTGTAATTGATATGTGATTATATGAATAGGCTATAAAAGTGGTGCAACTATTACAAGTGATTAATGGTGTGGGCTATCGCGAGGTAAGTAATGGATGATGCTATCGTTGGCTAAGTAATACATACTCCAATTTCATGTAGCGAATATGGCTTAGAAGTTGGATGTGTTGATTACTAGTAGCAGATATTGTGAACCGGGTAACATCCCGAGGATATTAATTCTTGCGGGAATTAACTTAATAATATTATGGATCCTTAATATGAAATGATGTAAATTGATGTGTTATTGTTAGATAGCCCATTGATTACTAAGCTTTATGCTTACTCTGTTATGTTTATGTCTTTTTAGGTGAGCAATGTGGGGCCAAAGGGAATCAGGTAAAAGACCCGAAGGTTGCTATTGATGGAGCTTGTTGCTTTGTTGGTAATAAGCTATTTCTTTTGATCATGCTCTTGATGTTAATGTCACCCCCTTTGTAAAAGAAATCTTATTTTGACACTTGATAGTATTGAATTTGAGAACTAGTAGTCAAAGTCAAATAAGACATGTTGAAAGTCAATGAGTCTTGATATACTCGTTGAGAGATATTGGAATGAAGATATTGAACACTTATTGTAATTGGTGTAAATATTAAGGTTTTATTTGAAATTGATATTATATGGTTACAATAAGATTTCAATAAAGAAATTGATTTAGTTTGACTTAGAATAGTCAACGGAAAGTGAATTGGTGTTGGAATGGTGGCCATATGGGTTAAGACCCAAACGGGTCGTTAAAGTGCCCAAATGGGTCACTAATGGGTCTAGAGTTCAAAAAGAGTTGTAATTATGGTACGACGAATGTAAATATTGCTTTAGGTCCCAATCATAGTGTTGAATGTGTGTAAAAGTTTTAGAGCTTAATTCTTGTTAGTTAGGAACTTAGTATGTCAATGGAATGGGTTAAAATTGACCATAATTGGGTCAATAGTCCAAAATGCGTTAAATCACAAATTTTTGAAAAGTGGAAATTGGGAAATGTTTGAAATATCGTATTACATGTGCCTGCAAATTTTCATGGTCATTGGATTTGTCCTTTATGAGATATGCACATTTGAAGTTCGTTAAAAATCTATGTTTTATGAAAAGCTGAAATTGGGGACTTCTCAACTGCAGATAGGGGTCCTGGAGATGAGAGCCTAAAACATGAATTCCCTGGTGGGACTTCTCGACTCCAGGAAGAGGTCTTGGAGATAAGAGCTGACTTCTCGACACCATGTAGAGGTTTTGGAGACGAGAGCTATCAGATTTCAAAATCCTGAATATTTGAGTAATAAATAAATGAAGTAGGGTTACAAGTAATTAAATAGACGATAAATTAAGACGATATAGGATTGTTAAAAAAAAGGTTCAAAATTTTCGGGGTGTTTCAAGTTTGTATCAGAGCTTGGTTTAAGGGATTCGGGTATCCACCATTAGTGGGTATTTGATTTTAAGCCATTATTATTTATGTTGAGCATGATTAATTATGATGATTATTTATGATAATTATGTGCACTGTTGAAGCTTGATAAAATAAATTGATATGCTTCCCTGTAGTGTACTATTCCATGATTTTGTGTGTTAATTTAGTAACTGCATGGTAAATGAGTTGCTAGTATTCATAATAGTTCTAGTTGAACTATAACATGCTTATGTGTTTAGTTATATGCGAAAGTTCAGTCAAATTAAAGATTTGGATAGGCTAACTTATGCTAGCCACCGCTGATATGATGATATATGTTATGTGTGTACGCTAATCCTGAATAATCAGAAATACTGACTTATGTCACTTGTTCTATGAAGAAAGTTATGTGGAATGATTAAGTGACTCAGGCAGTAATGAATGCCTTATGTATATGATTTGAATGATTATGTGAAAGTATAAGTATTAGAGGTAGTAATAAATACCTATGTGATATTGACTGATTATGTAGAATTATTTGCCATTGTGAAAATAATTATGTGAATGATAGTCATAGTGAGAATCAATGATATAAAGTGGTCTGAAAATGGAAGTGTGAATAACATAATATTGCTACCCCTGATCAACGCAGCTATATTATGCTACCACATGAAATTGTTGAGGTTGCCAAATATCAGAGAGACTTAATATGGTTGTGTTGAGAAAATGTGTAAGAGGTGTATTGACTCTTATTGAGTAAAGTATGAATAGAATGAATGCATTTTTTGCACGATTATATTGAATGTATTTGTACTAGTATCACAATAAATTAAATAGATTGAATTATAGTGTGATGTTTAAATGAGACTTTAGTCTAATTGAGTGATGACATATAGTCGTCACCTTGAAATAGTTGCTGTGTATGAAAATTTAATTTGAAATTTTTAATAGATAGGTTACGTGTACCCTTAATAGCTCTCTTAAGCAGGGTGCCTTCCTACAGAGATCAATGTAAAAAGAATAATCAGTTTGGTATAATTTTTTAACGGTTGAGGATGTTGACAGGAATGAGTATGTGTTGCAATTAGAGGATGTACCAAATGTTGCTTGTAACACATTTATGGTTAGTGTGAATTTTAGTTATGTCAATTGAATTAACGTGGATTACCCAAAATTTAGATGATGAATTCCTGAAATTTCAAAGAATTCTTTGAGTAATTGTGGGGTAAACAACAGAAATTATTCTTTTGACATTGAAACTTTTTGTTTCAGTATTACTTGATGGATTTGAGGGTTATAATGTATTGTGATACACTTTACAAGATTAGATTGTATTAACGCATTGAGATTGGATTATTGATTTTATTTTATGACAGCTTAAAATGTGAGAGGATTATTTTAATTATGACTTGGAAATTTTAACTATTATTTATGGAAACATTGCTTAGATGATATTGTAATGTGTTAATTGTACAGATCTGTGAAGTTTTCGGTATGTTTTTCAAATGAGTTTTCAAACTGAGTCAGTGTTGATGGTTAAATTTATAAATATTTGACTGACGGATTTGATATTATCCGGAAAAATGAATGTTATTGCAGATGCCTGATATTATAAAAGATTGATTACTGGATTGATCTCATGGGTTTGAGAAAAGTCTTGACTTAGTGGATTAACTGAAAACTATTTAGTTGGAGACAATGATTGAACGATATTAGAAGATTGAAGACTGTTTAGTACTGTGTTTAAATCCCTTTGATGGAGATTTCGAGAGGTGATTTTAATTAAGATTTATAAATTTTGATTATTAATTATCCTAGAAATGATTATATGTGGAAGGATATGGAAATTTTATACTGATGGATTATTATGAGAACGAATGTGACACGGGTTGTGGATCTTGAAATGTATATTTCGAGTTAAAAACCAAGTAATGCATATTTTATAGATTATTGACATAACTTGATAAGTTCGAATAGAATAGAGATCTACTAATGGGATTTATAACTAATTTTCCACAATTATCATGGAACGATGACATGACATAATATTACTAAATTGGAAATCAAGTTGAGAATAATGTTTTAATTGTTTGAGTAATTTGCTATTGGGAGCATTGATATTATTTGTTAAAAAGCCAGATGGCGCCATGGGTATGTATGTTGATTACAGAAAAGTGAACAAGGTTACCATTGAGAATGAGTACCCTTTACCTGGAATTTATATCTTGTTCGATTAGTACAAGGTGCTAGTTTTTTTTCTTGAGGAGTGAATTATGTTCTGATTATCATTAATTGAAAGTTTGAGAAGGTGCTCCTATCGCTTCAGTAGATCTTATGAATTGAGTATGATGGATGATACTCGATGAGTCTGTAATTGTATTCAATGATGATATTCTTATCTATTTTAAATATGCTAATGAACATGATGTTACAAAAAGACAGGTATTTCAGACTTAGAGAAATGATAACTTTATACCAAGTTCTTCAATTGTGAATTTTGACTTCGTGAAGTTTGATGTTGGGGCCATGTAATAATATTCAAAGTATTATATTGATCATGTAACGGTTAATGTGAAAAACATCAAGGATCAAGTTCATGATATTGTTGAGGATTCTCGAAGTGTAAAGATATTCTATGAAAGAATCTGGACATTTTATTCATCCAGGTGAAACCAAAAATGTGTTATGATCTGAAAGTTGATTTTGATGGCCTAGGATGGAGTGTGAAATTTCGAAATATGTGGAACTGTGTCTAAGGTGTTTATAGATAAAATCAACACATCAAAAGCCATTTGGTAGAATGCAACTGTTGGAGATAATTGTATGTTAAATGAGTAGTGGCATGATATGGTATGCCTATTTATATGATTTCTGATAGAGATAGTAGATTTATTTCTAGATTCTGATTTAAATATCAAAAAGATATGAATACTCATTTTCATTTAAGTAATGCATATCATACTCAGATAGAAGGATAGAGTGAAAGAATAAATTACATTTGGAAAACATGCTGATGACATGTGCCAGTGACTTCGATGGTACCTGGGATATTAATTACCAATTGCTGGAATTCTTATGATAATAGCTATTACGCGATTATTAGAATGCTACTTTATTAAACATTTTGTGGAAGATAGTGTTGAACTCCAATATGTGGGGATAAGTTTGATCAGAGAAAACTATTGATAATAGCTTAGAAAATATAAAAGTCCTATGTTGTTAGTTAGAGAATTTGTAATGCTAGAAATATCTTCACGGAAAGATATTATCCGATTTATAAGGTGAGGAAAGTTGAGTCCTCAATTCATTGGTCCTTTTAAATTTTTTGAAAAGGTTGGAAAGATAGATTATCGTTTTGAGCTGCCTAATGAATCAATTGGAATTCACAATAATTTCATGTGTTCTATTTGAGGAAAGGTATGGTTGATGAAACCGCCTATATAACATTGGATGAAATTAAAATCAAGAATCGACTGAATTATATTGAGTGATATATTATGGTTCTTGATAAATAGTTTCAAAGCTGAGAAGCCTCGTAAGAGCCCCGAATCTACTTGGTAACCTGAGAAAGAGATCATTTGTTATTATCTGGCTATATATTACAAATGGATTGTGAGGACACAATCCTGAATAGGGGGGGGGGAGTTGTAACGCTCCAAATTTTGTAAGTTTAGATTTATAAAATATTAGATTTTAATTGTATAAATTATAAATGTAAGAATTTGTTAACATAAGTTAGTGGGACTAACTATGTAAAGAAATTATGTCAATAGGACTTGCCATTTAATAAATTGGATAATGGAGGGGTATAAAGTGTCATATTAATAAAGTTGAGGGGTTTGTTTGAAATATGCAGTATAAACTCCTAGCTTTTGTATTATTCTATATCCTTCTTCACTACAGAAATAAAATAGTACGTACAGTATGTATGCATATGGCGATTTTGAGAAAACAAGGAAGAAATCAATAAATTAAAGCTAGGGTTTTCATTCTTGTTGATTATAGCTATCAATTCTTCATTCTAAGGTATGATTAACAATTCCTTTGTGTTTAATTTCATCTTATAAGTGAAATTGAGTTGATAACATAAACCCTAATTTGGGTTTTATGATAAATTGATAACTAACATGTTGATACACTATATTTTGTGTTTAATTGATGGTTTGAATGAAGTGGGTTAAACCCTAGACTTATGAAACTTATAAATAGTTGGATTAATGAGTTAATTGATGTTTTACAACCAATTTTGAGTTATACTCTATGCTTAATTCATGAATTGAATTAAGTTGTGTAAACCCTAGGTTCTTGAATAAAAGGGGTTAAAGGTTTAATGAAATATATATGTTTCATACACATGATTAAGCTATGAATTGTGCTTAAATGAGATCATATGATGAAATAAATACTTGTATAATATGATACAAGTAATGAATTGGAGGTTGAATATATATTGGATATAGGTGTTATGTGAATAAACATTTATGTCATATGATGAATGAATATTGAATGTGTAATTGATATGTGATTATATGAATAGGCTATAAAAGTGGTGCAACTATTACAAGTGATTAATGGTGTGGGCTATCGCGAGGTAAGTAATGGATGATGCTATCGTTGGCTAAGTAATACATACTCCAATTTCATGTAGCGAATATGGCTTAGAAGTTGGATGTGTTGATTACTAGTAGCAGATATTGTGAACCGGGTAACATCCCGAGGATATTAATTCTTGCGGGAATTAACTTAATAATATTATGGATCCTTAATATGAAATGATGTAAATTGATGTGTTATTGTTAGATAGCCCACTGATTACTAAGCTTTATGCTTACTCTGTTATGTTTATGTCTTTTTAGGTGAGCAATGTGGGGCCAAAGGGAATCAGGTAAAAGACCCGAAGGTTGCTATTGATGGAGCTTGTTGCTTTGTTGGTAATAAGCTATTTCTTTTGATTATGCTATTGATGTTAATGTCACCCCCTTTGTAAAAGAAATCTTGTTTTGACACTTGATAGTATTGAATTTGAGAACTAGTAGTCAAAGTCAAATAAGACATGTTGAAAGTCAATGAGTCTTGATATACTAATTGAGAAATAAGACATGTTGAAAGTCAATGAGTCTTGATATACTCATTGAGAGATATTGGAATTAAGATATTGAACACTTATTTTAATTGGTGTAAATATTAAGGTTTTATATGAAATTGATATTATATGGTTACTGTGACAACTCTTCAAATTAGGTAATAAGTAAGCTTAAGCATGTGCATTCTTACGCTAATTTCCTGACAAAGTTTAAACAAAAACTACTGATGTGAAATAAGTCTAGCAAGCCCGAGACTTTTGTACAAAAAGTTATACGTATTTCGTAATTAATTATAATTACGTACGAACTATCGGAATGAACCCGACAAAAATAAAATACAAATGTTGGTGAACATTTAATTAATAATATGAAATTATTAATTACGAACATTATTTAGATTATATTATTGCGATAATATAAAGCAATATATGTTTTAGAAATAAACGTATCAAACGTGAACGAAACTCACAAACTGTACCGACACGCACTTAAAATAATTTTATTAATTATTTTAATAAAATATTTCAACTTCATTTTTATCAATTATAATGTTTAAAATAAATTTTAAACAAATGAATAATTGAGTGGGACACGGGGTACAAATAATTGGACCCGTACCCGAAATTAACGGGCTAAAATTCACAACTAACTCAAATAATTGAGAGACAGTCTCCTGTGTGAAAACCATACCCTCGGTTGAAAAACTCAAAACCGTATAACACTCTCACCATTCCCTCTCCTCAATCATTCACTCCACACCTCTTCTCTTCATTTCTTTCTTCATCATCTGGAACACGCAACAACAACAAGAGCAGCAGTAGTAGAAGTAATAACAATAATATTAACAAACTTATAACAATAACATCATCATCATCAGCTCGTATCATCATCCTCATCATTTTCCTCATTGTAAGAAAATTTTATATCTTTGATGTTTATACTTAAATTCCGTTATATTACATGTCTATATATCATAATCTGTGTATATAACACCTTAAATTGATGATTTTGTGGATTGATCATGAAATGGGTTTTAATCAAACAAAGCTTTGAACCCACAAATTATATATGAAAAACTTGTTATAAAGTGTTATAATGTTATATATTGTTGATATCAAACATATGTAAACATTTACCACTCAAAACAATAGCAAAACTTGAGTGATTTCGGACTAAAAACCAAACACAGAATAGAGCTAAGAACTGAACCCAGAATAAACGAACACACCCGAATAAGAAAGCCCATGTACCCGAATGGGTATGACAAAACATATGTAAACATGTACCACTCAAAACAATAGCAAAAATTGAGTGATTTCGGACTAAAAATCAAACACAGAACAGAGCTGCGAACTGAACCCAGAACAAACGAACACACCCGAACGGGTAAGCCCATATACCCGAACGGGTATGACCCTAGACCCGGACGGGTCACTCATCAAACCCGGACGGTAAATTTTTAAATCAAGCAGGCCTTGGGCCGGACTATTACCTTGTTATTGGGCTGGAAGTTTGGGCCGTATGTGTTGGACTTGGGCTGCAACAAACAAAAACAAAGGGACCCGGACGGGTCAAATGATCAACCCGTACGGGTATGGTCATGGACCCGGACGGGTGGTTGGTAAATGGGTCGGACCTGTTTGTTTCTAATTGGGCCAAATGGATTGGGTTCATTTGAACTGGGCCAAAACTAATTACTAAATAAAACGGGCCAAAATAGTTATATAATCGGGTTAAGCTATTGGGCAGAAACAAAAATTAAACGTCCGAACATATATTGGGCCAAAATCATTAAAATGAGCCAAAGGTTTTAAAATGTTATTGGGCCAAAAACAAATGGGCCTCGTGTTCTAGTTAATGGGCCAAACAACTTGAGTTGAGCCCAATAGGTCATAAAACTTTAAAATATAAACGTAATGCGGGTTAACATATTTTGAAACGAATGTTTAACTTGCAACATTTCGACAAATATGAAATGTCATTTTTAACAAACTTGTATATATATGTATATATATCGACAAATGATTAAGTTATATATAATGGCGAACGTTTATGATTATATATATATATATACTGAAAAACAAGTTACAAATATATCTCTCTCTATATATATATTTTATATATATATACAAATGACGACTTTTGAAACAATGACATAATTATTTTATAAACGGAAATAAATATGACAATAAGTTTTATAACAAATAAAACTTATATACATTTTATACGTAAACTACGTATTAAAAACTTACTTATATATATATATATACATATATACATGTACAATAATTGAACAATAAACGTCTTTATACACAAAAGGAATATACGTTTAACAGACGTACTAAATATAATATACAACAAGTATATTTATATATACATATATATGTAGAACAAATATATATATATGTACGATGGGAAACAAAACAACATTTAAATATAAACAACTACATACATGGATATACATATACGAAACAAAATATACAACATAAGAAATACTAACGTTATTTCAACATAATGTCAACAACTATTCGTACAATTTAAGAAATCAACAATATCTTTAAAACAAACAAACTAGTAACATAAATTAATTTAACAAATCCAAGTACTTATGTTAATACAATTATTGCGTATAGGTTGACATACCTAGGGCGCGCCATCCATCTGCTAGCATTCACATCACTACCACTACTGTGAGTTTACAGCCCCTATTTTTAAATGTTTTCAGCTTTTAAACACAGGGGTGTTAAAAATAGAAATTGCATGCTAACACATGCAATCAAATTATAAATTGCTTTATTGCTTTTATACAACTGTTGATTGATGACATTACATTCTCACAAACTGTTTTGGGAACCCAGACTTGCAATGTATGCATAAAAAGACCTTATGATATACATACTATAACCATTAGCTAAGTGACTCTAGCCACTGAGTATACGGATAGTACTATCGCCGTGATGACCCTCCTACGGATAGGAGCGTATACTTACATGTCCTTCAGGCAAACAACATAAGTGTTGGTCTTGGTTTGGTTATAGGGTTAGGTTGCGTTACTTTAACTTGTAAGGTTTAGCTCACCTTGCAGGGAATCATAGTCTAAGAAATTCCCACATGTTTTTAGGAAGAACGAATCCTACAACTGTTTCTTACCGGAAAACACACCGGTTACTTATTTTATGCTGGCAGACAACCAGTAATATACTTCGGGATAACATCCCACATAAAGCTTGATAATTTAGGGTAACAGCCCTACAAAACTTATATTTTGTAAATGAATAACAATTCATTAATACAAACAAACTTGGTTAAACAAATCACATACTCATATAAATCTGTAAATTCACTCAACAATTTTGTTGACGATTTCTCTATGTTTTTCAGGAAATTAGCTGTGTAAGTAAGAATCGCATGCATTTAGGATGGACAACCCTAGACTTATAGGATGCCACATATTTTTGGACACTTTTGGAGATTTCCTCTGTATGACTGCAGACATTGCAGTCATACCCATGAAATCTTACTTTATCTATATGTATTGTGAAACTTAATGTTTTAAACACAACTACTACTGTTACGACTTACCTGGTCGTAATCTTTTGTAATAACCGTTAAACTTGGCATCCTAACTTATTATGTTGTGCAATAACCATATGCTCTGAGTATGAATGTACTATTTGGTTGATTTACTGTTCGCAGCCCCGCTACATCACCAAAGCTTCCGCATATTTAATTAGTACTGATTGTAATTACTGTTTGGCGGGGTGTCACAGACTTGGTATCAGAGCCATTGGTTATAGCGAACTAGAAGTCTTTAAGTGACCGAAAACCTTAGAGACCTAGACTATCGCCTTGGCTAGAAACATTTATGCATTCACACATACATACTTTGCATACATCTAACATGCGACTGACACTTCACCCACGACTTCTTTTGTCTCAGCATGTCGAGGCAAAATCCGATCTACTTGTATGCTTCTGATGAGGAGCCGACCGAGGGTTCCTACCATAACGACGCTAGCACCGGAGTTGTGAGTCCATCAGTTCACCCGAGAGCTCTATCTGATGACACCGATGATGCCTACATCACCCCACCACCGACTGCACCTGTGGTCCCACCTACTACTGCTACCACTGACCCTACCACTCGTATGCTAAGGTCTACCTTTATGGCGACACGCCATATGACTGCTGGACCTTCTAGAGGACCGGTACCTAGGAGGAAACCCTGGATGTGTGTCCGAGATTTCCCTAGAGGACCACTTGCGCCCCGCGACAAGGCTCCGGTGACATAGGAGAGAGAGATACATTGTGATGAGCCACCACAGAGGGCACCTAGGTTTGCTCACCTGGAGTGGATGACTCCTATGTTAGGGAAATGGAGGTCATTGGAGGGTTTTCCCTCTACATTTGAGACCGGGGAGTCCTCGCGATCCCCAGCTCCACTGCCTACTACCGGAGAGCCCGTAGAGTTGACCCTCCCTACCATTATTGCTGTGATTCGTACCTTGTTTCGTATTTCTGGTGGCAAGGGTATTCACCTTGCAGTGCTACAGAGCGATGTCTCTCGTCTGGATGGAGACATGATAGACATGCATGAGCATTGCCACTTCCTGTTGGGCAACATGGTTGCCGCTAGAGAGATAGCTGAGTCTGCCCATTCACGTGTTAGGGTACTGGAGCGACGTGCGAGGGCAGAAGGGTTTGTGATTGGAGCTTGTGTGCAGATAGCTGTGCTGAGGACAGCTGCAGGATTGTTTTTACCATATTTCCATTAGACCCATGTATGACGGGTTGTGCCTACTTTGGGTTAGATAGACTACTTTTGGCTGATGGGTATATTAGGAGACCCATCACGTATCATATAAACTTTCATTAGATGGGCATATGTATGTATTTATCAGTTTTGTACTTGGGGAAAACTGTTGTTAGAATGGGTATATGTATAGGAAAACCCATTATCTTTTGTATAGCGCTAACCGCTGATGGGCGTATTAGGGATCTCATCTTGTTTTGTACAAAACTATTGTATCAGCGTCACACCTTTTGATATAATATAACTTATGTTTGGTTATAATTCATGTTCATTACATTTGACAACGACTATAGTATTATATCTACATTTATATGCGTGTGTTAGAAACGATAACCAATCAATAACACTTGAAATCATTTCTTGAAAACCTTGAAACATACCACACTTTGATTATTGATTCTTATCTTGAATTCCTTTGAACCTAATTGTGTTAAATGATGATGAAAAGAAAAATGTATTTGGAATTATATAATGACACCTGGCCAACGTGATTATATTGTACTAAGTACATATGGACGTTTCAAAGTCGTGCGACATGTAATGTGAAATCTTGTTCTTAAATCCTTCATACTATTCCTTTGTTAAACAATGGAAAGTCTTGTTCTTAAATCCTTCATACTGTTCCTTTTTTAAACAATGTGAAATCTTGTTCATCACATTCATTATCTTGGCATTGACTTCTGCATTTTATTCATCGCAGAACGGAATCATGCCACTAAAACGCTGAATGACTAGGAACAGTCGACGAACGACTACTTCTCCCATCCCTGAAACCACTCCACCACCCAACAACGAGGAAACTACTAAACACATGATCACGCGTCAAATAGCTGAAGGTATTGCTGAGTATGAAGCAAGCCAAAATCGCAAGAATGGGATAAATAACAGCGGATCTACCCCTGTTAACATGAGACACCTGGGAATACCCGCCGAGGGTGTTCATACAAGACATTCCAGGCTTGTAAGCCAATTACTTTTCGTGGCACCGAGGGTGCTATTGGTATTATACACTGGATAGAGAAGACAGAGTCGGTATTGGACATTAGTGACTGTTCACCTGACTGTATGGTGAAGTATGCCACCTGCACCCTTGCTGACAAAGCTCTTACATGGTGGAATAGTCAAGTCCAATCATTTGGCCGACCAGCTGCCTACTCCATGTCATGGGGAGTACTGAAGAACATGAGGTTGGAAGAATTCTGTCCCCATAGCGAGATGCAGAAAGTTGAAACTGAATTATGGGACATTAAAATGGTTGGTGCTGATGTCACTGGGTACACCACTAAGTTTCAAGAGTTAGCACAATTAGTGCCACATATGGTGACACCGGAATTCAAACGCATTGAGCGTTACATCTGGGGACAGGCACCTCAAATCCATAGCCTGGTTACATCATCGGAACCTGCCACATTCAGGAGTGTTGTTACTCTAGCTCAGAGATTGACCGATGAGGTGGTCAGAATGGGGACCTTAACCAAAAAGGTTGTGACAGGAAAAGTTGAGCCAAGCAGCACTGAAGCTGGTAGTTCTGGGGGTGAAAAGTGTAAGTGGCACGACAGAGGGAGTGACCGTCAGGGTCAAACAAATAAGAAAGGATCTGCAAACCTAAAGTCCTATGCTGCCACCACTGTGGAACCAAAGCCATATTTGGGTACAAACCAAGGTGTGACAAGTGTAACAAACACCATGAGGGTGAATGTTGGTTTTGCAACAGCTGTAGAGGTTGGGGTCACAAAACCCTAAACTGTAAGGTTAACCCTACACCTAGGGAAAATACAGAACGCCAAAATCAAGGGTGTTTTGAATGTGGCGACACGGGGCATTATCGGAACCGTTGCCTTCGACTCAATAACCAAAACCTCAACAACAACAACCGAAATAATCAGAACCGTAACACCAACAACCGCAACAACAATGATAACAACCGCGGTAACAACAACAACAACTAGCCAGCTCGTGGACGTGCATTTGTGATAGCAGTAGAAGAAGCACGACAGGATCCTAACACAGTTACTGGTACGTTTCTAGTAAACAACCACTTTGCGTCTGTGTTATTTGATTCTGGTGCTGATTTAAGCTTTGTGTCCACTGAGTTTAGACCACTATTAGAGATCGAATCCCTTAAGTCAGATAACAAATACACTATAGAGCTAGTCGATGGTAAGTTGATTGAATCAGGAGAAATAGTACCAGGATGTACCTTAATGTTGGAAGGACATTCTTTCAAAATAGACTTACTACCGGTAGAACTAGGGAGCTTCGATATAGTGGTTGGCATGGACTGGCTGTCGAAAAACCATGTTGTATGTTTTGAGAAATTGGTGCATCTACCGTTATCGTCAGGTGAAACCTTGGAAATACAAGGAGAGAGAGGAAAACGTGCAGTAAAAATGATTACGTGCATGAAAGCCAATAAATTTCTACGAAAGGGTTACCAAGTATTCTTGGTACATGTGGTTGAGAAGAAACCCGAGGAGCGACGCATAGATGATGTGCCTATCGTACGTGATTATCCGGGAGAGTTTCCTGAAGAGTTACCAGGGTTACCACCCCCGCGACAGGTCGAATTTCATATTGACCTAGTGCCTGGAGCAGCACCAATTGCTCGTGCACCTTATCGTCTAGCACCATCGGAGATGCAGGAGTTGTCTGCACAGTTGCAGGAACTTTTATCCTTAGGATTCATCCGACCGAGCTTTTCACCTTGGGGAGCTCCGGTTTTGTTTTTCAAGAAAAAGGATGGATCAATGCGAATGTGTATCGATTATCGAGAACTGAACAAAGTAACTATCAAGAATCGATATCCATTACCACGCATCAATGACTTGTTTGACCAGCTACAAGGGTCAAGTTACTACTCGAAGATCGACTTGCGATCTGGTTACCACCAACTGAAGGTTCGGGATGAGGATGTCCCTAAGACTGCGTTTAGGACTCGTTACGGTCATTATGAGTTCTTAGTCATGCCGTTTGGATTGACCAACGCGCCAGCGGTATTCATGGATCTCATGAATCGAGTATGCAAACCTTATCTTGATAAATTCGTCATTGTGTTTATCGATGACATATTGATATACTCACGAACGAAGGAAGATCACGAACAACATCTGAGAATGATTCTTGAATTACTGGAGAAAGAGAAGCTTGATGCAAAGTTCTCTAAGTGAGAATTTTGGATGCGTGAGGTTCACTTCCTTGGTCATGTGATCAATAACAAAGGAATTCACGTGGACCCATCCAAAATTGAGGCAATTAAAAACTGGGAAGCCCCGAAAACACCATCTGAGATACGACAATTTCTTGGGCTAGCCGACTATTACCGACTATTCATCGAGAACTTCTCGAAAATAGCTCAACCACTTACCGCTCTAACTCAAAAAGATAAGAATTTTGATTGGGGCGAGAAGCAAGAAAATGCTTTCCAACAGTTGAAACAGAAACTAAGCAGCGCACCCATACTATCATTGCCTGAAGGAGTAGATTACTTTGTTGTTTATTGTGATGCCTCGCATCAAGGATTGGGTTGCGTATTGATGCAAAATGACAAGGTCATTGCATATGAATCACGACAACTAAAAGTGCACGAGAAAAACTATACGACGCATGACTTAGAATTGGGAGCCATCGTTTTTGCACTGAAGATCTGGCGACACTACCTATATGGTACAAGGTGTACGATCTTCACTGACCACAAAAGCTTGAAACATATATTCGACCAAAAAGAACTTAACATGAGACAATGACGTTGGGTCGAATTACTTAACGATTACGACTGTGAGATCAAGTATTACCCGGGCAAAGCAAACGTTGTAGCAGACGCTCTGAGTTGTAAGGAACGAATTAAACCTCGCAGAGTTCGAGCTTTGGGTTTGACAATCCACTCGAATCTCATTACTCAAATTCGTGACGCTCAACAATTAGCCTTCATTCCCGAACGCCTTAAGGAAGAATCCTTGAAGGGAATGGAGAAACAACTTGAAACCAAATACAACGGAGTATTGTACTTCATGAACCGAATTTGGGTTTCGTGTGTAGATGAATTACGCCGATTGATTTTGGACGAAGCACATAAGTCTAACTACTCGATACATCCTGGTGCAGATAAGATGTATCATGATTTGAAAGGTTTTTACTGGTGGCCTGGCATGAAACGAGACATTGCCACATACGTTAGTAAATGCCTGACCTGTTCAAAGGTCAAAGTCGAATATCAAAAGCCGTCTGGGCTTTTGCAACAACCCGAAATGCCCAAATGGAAATGGGAACAGATAACAATGGATTTCATCACGAAATTACCCAGAACAACATCTGGAGCTAATGCGATATGGGTAAGTGTCGATCGATTAACGAAATCAGCCTACTTCCTTGCTATCAAGGAAATGGACAGAATGGAGAAACTGACCAGAATCTATTTGAAAGAGATTGTTTCTCGACATGGTGTGCCATTATGTATCATCTAAGATAGAGATGCACGATTCACATCTCGCTTCTCGCAAACACTTCAACATGCATTGGGTACTAGACTCGACATGAGTACTGCCTACCACCCACAAACCGACGGCCAGAGCGAGCGAACGATTCAAATGCTCGAAGACCTGTTAAGAGCATGTGTGATAGACTTTGGAGGTAATTGGGATACTCACCTACCTCTAGCCGAATTTTCCTATAACAATAGTTATCACACCAGCATACAGATGGCACCATTTGAGGCGTTGTATGGATGCAAGTGCCGATCGTCACTCTGTTTGGCAGAGTTGGGCGACAGACAGCTATCAGGCCCTAAGATAGTCCAAGAAACTACGGACAAGATATCTCAAGTGCTTAATCGATTGAAAATGGCACGAGACCGACAAAAGAGTTATGCTGACAACAGACGAAAACCTTTAGAATTTCAAGTAGGAGACAAGATCCTACTCAAAGTAGCACCCTGGAAAGGGGTTGCATGATTTGGAAAACGAGGAAAACTAAACCCACCCTACATTGGACCTTTCGAAATCCTTGCGAGGATTGCTCATGTCGCCTACAAGCTCGAACTACCGCAAGAGCTTAGTAGCATCCATGACACTTTTCATGTATCTAACTTGAAGAAGTGTCTATCAGACGAAATGTTGATTATTCCTCCTGACGAAATCTTCAT